>VMBQ01007208.1:0-48178 GCA_007657795.1 Dreissena rostriformis | reverse complement strand
CATTTGTTTACAATTAACATGTATTTTAAAAGGTTAACAAATATGTCACATAAATAATTTGATCCAAAAATTAATGGCTGTAAGCTTAACTGGCCGTTAAAGTTTAGAGCAACCGGGCCCTGACGTTTGCAATAATTGATTCTCCTCTTTAAACGTATATTTATTATCCGATACATATTTTCGTTTGTTTACGCGAAGAAATATGTAACATTTGTTCGTCCGGTAACGCATAGATAGTTCTGTGATCGTTTATTTGTGTAAACACCGACTCTTTGTATGTTTTACTACTGACGGTTGCTTCTTTAATGAACATTTGCGCCGAAGTGTTCTCGAAAACCAAAGCAACACACACAACGCGTGATATACCGATCGCAAGCTGTATGCATGCCTTAGTGCCCGCACTAGGTCGTACGAAAGCCAGAAGACGATCAGCGAATATATTGACAAAAAACCTACCTGGTGCGGCTATGATCCCTCGTAAAACGCCTACTGACGTTGACTTTTGGGGTCACGTGACATTTTTTGTTCATTTACAGTGATAAAGGCTCTCCCGAGTCAATATTATAAAGAAATTGTGTCTTCATGTTTTGATATTTGTTTACTTATTCTGAACATACAGAACGTCAATTTTTGTCATAATTTATTTGTAAAACATGGTTCACGGTAATGCTTTGGAACTTTGGCCCTTTGCAGTACTTCAATTATAAATTACTATAAATAATCATTCTAATTGCTTTAACTTCATCTGCAAGCTCAATCAGAGCTTGTGTTTGACACATTGATCTCGAACATTTGACTATGAATTGCAAGCATTTTAAAGAATCCGCTTTTCTTAAATTATAAGTTAAATAAGTCTAATAAAAACATCTGTTTGAGACATATTGCATGCTTATTTTGGACTAAGCAAGTTTTTTTTATACAGAATCCAAAGTTTTTTTTTAAGCCAGTACTAATATTCATATCATAACATAATCAAAAACAAATTTATACGGCAAGGTATATAAAATCTTCAAATAAATGTCCTTATTTCACGTCACAAAATATCATCCCCTTTAATTTGACTGTTTTATCGAAAATAGCTAAACAATCGTACAATTTGTAGTACATATAAAAACAATCAATAAAAAAGTATAACCAAATTCACTGACTTGTACATAGTATTATTAACCAAAGTTTATCGGTACTCTACTGTGGCTTTCAGCTATAACGCAGACCAGGTCATTGGGCCTCCGAAGGTGTATCCCAGGTACGGGGATCTACCGGGCACGTGGGTCCAGGGAACGCTGTCTAACGATGAGTTCATAGAGGTATGCTCGGGAAGTTGTGTGTTATTTTTTACAGAACGGTTGAATTACGAGGTCGCCGTGGCGTAGTGGATATGGTGACCGCCTATAGCGATCGGGAGGTCACGAGTTCGAATCCCACTGGGAGCGTTCCTTCGATCTCCCCAAAGTACTGCTAGTCACAGGAAACGGACTCGAGAGCCAATTGTAGGTTTTTTCGATTGTGTTACGAAATTTTTCGTGTGCTCTAGAGGCGGGTCTGCCCGACCAAAAAACATAATGATGCACATTTTACCATGCCCGACCCACTGCAGGTAGAGTTCGAGGAGGCGGTGTATGTGACGGGCATGGAGATCTACGAGACGTACCACGCGGGCGGGGTCAAGGCCGTCAAGTGCCGGGGACAGGACGGGGCGTGGCACACGCTCTACGCGGCACCGCGCATCGAGAACATACAGTCCTCCAGAGTGTTCACACCACAACTCGTGGTACGGGATCTGTTAACTTATATGTGTTACGTTTTTTATGAAAGCATTTACAGAAAAATATTCAGATCAACATACTCATGCATTCTCTGTCTTTCTTTAGTAAGAGTCAACTAGCTAATTAACAGTTATCAAATGACATTAAATCAATAAATTCTCAATCCGGCTCATTAAAAAATAAACACGACCTTATGCTTTTAATGTCTATGGCAAACATTGCTGAAAGAAAACCAAAAGAAAAAGACAAACACAGATATAACGGACACTTTCCAATTTTGCCAGGACAACCAGAAACCAGAAGCTCTTTCTGTAGTTTGGAAAACAACAGTTATATCAATAACTGGATTTATTTCTGGATAAAAATGTACACATGTACTCGTTTAATATTTGCTCGCATGATTATTTGCATTCCAAGAACACACTTTGAATGTCGTTTTTTAACTAACTGTTCAAAGATTCAAAATTGATACTAACACAACAAAATGAGCAATAACTATGACGATGTTAATGTTTGACATATACCAACCTACTCGTATTGCAGAGTATAAATGTGAGAATCAAAGAGCTACGTATAGAAGTGGACTGCACGGGCTGTGGATCCTGGGTGGAGATAGATGCTGTCAAAGTGCTTGGAAAACGCTTCCTTACAGGTACGTGCTGACATGACGTTTCATTTAAGTTATCGTAACAATACAGATAAGCGTCTCTTCACTTAAAGAGAAAATAATAATAATAACGACTAAATAAGATTATGTTTTAAATTAATGTTCTAAATGCACATCAACTAACCTTTGTACCACACTGTGAACAAAGTAAATGGTTATAAAATAAAGAAATGAGCCTCGCTCTGTTAAAAGGGGTTTTAATGCATGTGCGTAAAGTGTCGTCCCAGATAGCCTGTGCAGAGGCTAATCAGGGACGACACTTTCCGCCTAAACTGGAGTTTTGCTAAGAAGAGACTTTCTTTAAACGAAAAAATAACATAAAAGCGGAAATTGTCGTCCCTGATTAGCCTCTGCGAACTGCACAGGCTAATCTGGGACGAAACTTTACGTACATGCATTAAACGCCGTTTTCTCAGAGCGCGATTCTAACATTTTCGCGCCTCTCCCGACTCTGCATGAGAGTCTAGCGGCCGACCTGGCGACTATCGTGAACGCGCAATGGTTCAGTGACTGCTCCTTCCTGGTGGAGGGACGGAAGGTGTTCGGTCACCGGAACATTCTGTGCGCGCGCTCCGACTTCTTCCGGGCACTGTTCAAGGAACACATGAGGGAGGGTTCATCACAAGTAAGAATTTTGTTTTCATTTCGAAAACCTCAAAATATTATCTTTGATAAATAGAAATAAAAGTACTACAACTAATGAGCCTCATAAAGCTACTAGATGAGAATCGACAAGTAGGCTCATTGTTGTTATTGTATGTGAATCAATAATTGGTCTATATCCCCACACACTGTTAGATTATTTGTTATCTAAACGCCTGATGTTCTGTCTTCGTTTGATAGTGACAGCTTTTTATCCAATATATACCTACTTCCCCACACCCCACCCCGACCTCCCTCAGAGAAATATGCAAGTGTGCATATTTTGGTTATCATGTGCATACACTACCTGCATAATAATGCCGTATATGTATACGTCGCGCTCTGAGAAAAAGGGGCTTAATGCATGTGCGTAATGTGTCATCCTAGATGAGCCTGTGCAGTCCGCACAGCTCATCACGAACGACACTTTCCGCTTTAACTAGATTTTTGCTAAACGAAAAATATCATAAAAGCGAAAAGTAAAAGCGAAAAGTGTGGTCCCTGATTTGCCTTTGCCGACTGCACAGGCTAATCTGGGACGAAACTTGACGCACATGCATTAAACCCCCTTTTCACACAGCGAGGCTCATATAAATTGTAGAATCCAATAGAGATGAAGGACGTGGCGCATGACAGTTTCATAGTCATGCTGCATTTCCTGTACACGAACTCCGTACCAGAAAAGTTCACCACAATGGAATTGACCAATCTGTGGAGAGGTAGGGTCTCAGTAGAACCATAGGCGGTGGCAATCGTGACATAACTAACTATGTAACTGATTTGACATCCAAACACATGAATGATACGTTCAAATTAATTATTTAAGTAAGGAATTGCTCTCAAATCGCACACTTATGATGGATCGATTTTCAAAGCCTGAGTATTATTACTTATGACATGTACTATAATATAGGTATATTAATAATTTATATTTCAAACCATCCATAACACGTCGATTGCTTAACCGAAAAAAACTCCGCAAAACATGTGTCTGCTTTTCGGTGGCATTTGAATACTGGAAACAGACGTAAAAGAAAAAAGATATACGAAACTAAGATTATTTAGTCGATCCCAACTAAGGGAACGTGTTCACAATTTTTCTGGAAACAGCATGGAACTGATTCTCGATGTACGCTTAAAGCCGGCCGAGTTGATTTCTCACAACAATTTGGTTTTCTTAACTGACCAAAATTCATCAGTATTCGTCAGATACATTCTTAAGCTTAACTCTTTTATACTGATTTTCGCAAAAATTGTGCCAAAAAATGCCAAAAGCATCAAAAATACGAAACCTTATCATGTACATAACGGAATCCTCAAGACTATTATTAACCTGTGACGTATGCACGCCCTGGGTCACGTGAGCGCCAATTTCACGTGATTTTCACTTCCGCGCTTTTCAAAACAAAGAAGAACTACTAAATAACACGGTTTCTCCATGGCAAATGACGTTGTAAACAATGATGCAATGGTCACGTGGTTTGACATTCGACCCGCACGTGTTTAAATTTAGATCATTTCTGTCCATGGACAGAAATTCAAAAGCCCTATCTTTGTACTGAATTTGGGCATTTCCTGACCGATTTTGACCATTTTTTTTTTGCACGTCTGACATAAATACCATCACATTGTGATTTATAATCACTTTTTTCGCGACACATACAAAAATGGAAAAATATTCTAACATCAACTCGGCCGGCTTTAAGGCTTTCGGTGCAATTGAGCCAACATAGATGCTCCTACCTAACTAAAACAAGAAAATATGTACGGGGCCATGCTCAGCATACAGTACACGTGTTATCATGTCGCGCAATGTTGTCATTTCTGCCAGTGGCTAACCGGTTCAACATGGACAGCCTGAAGGCCATGGTGACAAACTCGGTCAGCCTGAAGATTGACGTCAGCAACGTCGTAGAAACGTACGTCTGTGCCACAGACACGCTACCGCTTATTGGTATGTACGTGTTTATACAAAATCGAATTAAGACATACATGTTTATTACTATGTATACGTATTGATTGGTCAATGAACAAGAAATTGGAGATCACGATTAAAAGGCTTGTATCGGAACGTCAATTAAAGAGTTTCATACCATAAATTAAGAGTATAAAAGAAAAATAAATATTATGTACATTGCTAACTCGTTGGAGCGACACTGCTAACTCGTACGAACGACCTAGTTACTCGTGGGAACGAGATAACTAATTCGTGGGAAAGACATATTCAAACAATCAGAACACGCACTGTTTGAAAAACATTCATTTTAATTTATGTCGTCCGAAAATATATAAGCTTCCCTTGTATCAGTTATTTTGGAACATGCGGTTAACAAAATGTACTTTGATTAGTTTATTATGTCGTTTTCACGAGTTTGTTGTCTCGTTCGAGTTATTAAGTTGTTCCAACGAGTAAGCTTTGTCGTTTCCACGAGTTGCTTACCTTCCCATGTCACTACGTTGTGGTAAGAAAATAAATAAAAACAAGCACATACCACATCTATGCCATCGTAGGTTTTGGGGAAATGCATGTATGTAATATTTTATGGCGATTGTGATGAAGTTTGTCGTATCAATAATTATAAAACTAGTATTATGAATCATATGCATTTGCTACTATTACGTTAGTTATGGTTCCCAGTTGTTATGTAGCCCGTATCAGAGTTGATCTAAGCTTTTTATGAATACAGAATATCTTGTATAAATTGAATGTACATGAGTTAAATGGTTTATTTTGCAGACGATATAAAGAATATCTGCATTACATTCATGTCGGGGAACATGTCGCAAGTTGTTAAAACTCACAGCTTTGAGAAACTTCCACGGGAAATCATGTTGGAAATCATACAGACGACAATGTCAAAGTTGAGTCTATCCTGATAACAAAACACCATATGTACGACTACGTCATAACAACGCTTGTTATGACAAAACAAACTCAACAAAAACTAAACTGATTTGATATGTCTTCTTACAATGCGGTCTTATGAACACAGAATTAACCAGAATGGACGACACACTCCACATATCTGTGTATTTGTCACTGGGATGAGGGGTGTTTCAGAATTATCCGTTATGGTCTTGTATTTGAATTATTGCTTTAATTTTTAAGTGAAAATTGTAAACAGATTTTTCATGTATAATTGTACAGAAAGCGAATGACCAGCACTTCGCGCATTCTAAGGGTAAAGCTTACAAGAAATTAATATGCCGTTGTGTACACTGTTAAATAGTTGTCTGGTTTTATTTATGACATAAAGTTCGATTAATTGTTCCATACAAGAAACAGGTTGTCTTTTGGCCGATTAACAAAACTGCGAACATTATGATCTGAAAAAAACAAATTCAATTTAAATTAAATCTATATTTTGCTATGTTGTACTGGGAATCGGGCTGAGTTTTGAATTATCAACAAGTATAACTTTTGGACGATTTTGTCCTTTTGTCAACTAAGATTTTTGTTCTCAGGCTAGAAAAAAGTAGCGAGCATCATGAAATAGTAAAATTTATTAATACCTATTTGTTACGTATATGTTTGTACATATGCATTTATATTTTAATTATTCATTTAATGCATTATATACTTCTATTTGGACATGTTTTTGTTTTATAAGTTTAACCAGTGCTAAATTTTTGATTATTAGTATTATACTGTTTTTATCTATCATTAGCTTATTTTTACTACATATGGAATAACAACTGTTATCTTTATCTGTATTGATGTTGTTTTTATGAGATCATCTAGATTTTTATCATACGCGACTTATTAACATTACTATTTATGCATGCATGTTTCTTCTTTACTATTTTTTTTTTAATTAAAAATACGTGTTATTGCGGTGTAACCGTATTTACTATGTTTTTTTTTATATCTTATGTTCCTTTTTTAAGCTTCAACAATAATATTAATAACACATGGAATACAAATGTAACAAGAGGGCCATCAGGCCCTAAGGCGCTCACCTGAAAGCCAANCATGTTCTGAGTAAGTTTCATGAAGATTGGACAATAAATGTGGCCTCTAGAGTGTTAACAAGGTAAATGTTGACGCCGCACGACGGACGACGCACGATGGACAAAAGGCGAGCACAATAGCTCACCATCAGCACGTTGTGCTCAGGTGAGATAAAAATAAATACATCAAGTTGTTTTTTTTGCCAAAAGTTGCCAAATGCACTATGTGAATCTGACACAGGTCGTTCTATTTTATGCTGTTTGATCAACACTTGCCACTATAAATTACATATATTCGGCATCTGCTTGTCAATATTACATCTAATGAAATGCTTGTATATGCATGGGCATGATATCCTTAATACTATTGGCAAATTTATGCATACATTACCTATGAATCACAATGTTTTATATGAAACACCAACACATTTGTGTGACATAACATGTAAATTCTTTGTTATAAATCGTCCTTAACCAGTAGCTTTTTACAAAGAAATCAATCTGTTTGAAACATTTTAACAACAAACCCACCAGTTAACAGTAATAAAATAAACAGAACATTACAAGAAATATTTTATTTACGATCAACATGACATCTGAACATTATTCATTGGAACAAAAACAAACAACACAGTTTCATAAGGGTCAAGGGATAATAAACAGAAAAGGTACAGCAAAAGGAATAGGAACACAATATCTAATCGCAGTAAGCATCAATTTGTTCAAAAGGTTCACATATACACAAGTCTTGAAAGAAAACACAAATATGTGGCGTGTTCTGAGAAAATTGGGCATAATGCTTGTGCGTAAATTGTCATCCCAGATTAGCCTGTGCAGTCCGCACAGGCTAATCAGGGACGACAATTTCCGCTTTTATGGAATTTTTTGTTAAAATGATGTCTTTTCTTAGCGAAAATCCAGTTTAGGCGGAAAGTGTCGTCCCTGATTAGCCTGTGCGGACTGCACAGGCTAATCTGGGATGACACTTTACGCACATGCATTTTGCCCAGTTTTCTCAGAACGCGTCAAATATATGCAACAGCACTTCTATTCCCATTGACCAACAGCAGATAAAACAGCAAGCATTTTTATATAAGAGAAAGCAACATTTTTATATTCTTATTTTTCTACCAGCAATCACACTTTTATTTTAACCTGAAATATTTTGTTTATTAGCACAACCATTTACAACCAATAGTACATATACATTTCTGATAATTTAACAATACACCTTTTTAATGAATAAGATTTCTGATAATCAAACAATCAGTTTGTTGAATAAGGTAGATTTTATGATAATTTAACATTTTTTAAATAGCCATAAAGAGTGGTAGTGCCTTGTGCACCTTTTATACCTGTTTATTACATAAAATATGACTTACAATTTAACAATGGTGACAACCCTGTAAAAAGTTCAACAATTGTAGCATAACACTTGTGGTCATGTAGGGAGATAGAGTTGCAATATTTCTTGTAATGGTTGCCTTTAAGAAGACATCGCCTATCTAAAATGTGTAAACCAATCAGGTCTCTCATCTGATCAGGAATGTGTGCGATTCACTAGGTTAATATTTACTCATATATTTGCCACTATTTATTTTTGAAAAGCTGACAAATGAATAAAATAAAATACGCTAATGTACTGTTGATTTATAAAAAAAATAAATAAAGTGCATGCTCAAATTAGCCGAATGCATGGCAACATACACAACAGTGTTCTAGAATCACGCAGACTAGAATATCCATGAAATACAAGCAAGAGATAGGACATATAAAAATGTAATGAGTTATTTACAAAATTGGTCTCTGAGAAAACTGCTTAAATTTTTAAGCATCATAAACCATAATGTCTGCTATAAGATATCCAATTCATTTGAACTAAAATTTGAAATAATGCATTTTACAAATTTCAAATCATGCATATGAAACTAATAAAAAAAAAATTGGATTTATGTAAATATTTAAAGTAAACATACAATTTTTGACATTTGTAACGTAAAATACTTTCAAGAATAATACATATTTTATCAAAATATCACAACAAAACAACATTCTAACTTCATAAATTATGAAAATATAGCTCCAATTAAAACAAGACCAAATGTTAAATATTGCTGGATGTACTTGTACATTAAGTGTAACCCTGAACTGTTAAGTCTAACAAGAGCACCGCAGAGTGGATGCCAACGCTCGGCTGTGGGTGCAGTTTAGAAAAAAAATGACCTTTGACCTTGAAGGATGACCTTGACCTTTCACCACTCCAAATGTGCAGCTCCATGGGATGCACATGCATGCCAAATATTAAGTTGCTATCTTCAATATTGCAAAAGTTATGGCCAATGTTAATTGTTCGGACGACGACGACGCAAAAGGACCAGCTGGCTATGACAATACTTCAGGTTTTTTCGAAAACAGCAGAGCTAAAAATAACTTTACCTGACTAAAACATGTTAGTGAAGCTTAAACTGACTCATTTTAGCTCGATTGCATGGAAAGCCTTAGGCTTCTTGAAATACTCTTGAGTCCATTTCCGGGGAAGATCCAGTACTTGTGTCTTTTGTGGGAGATCTAAAGAACAATCCCACAGTGGGGATCAAACCCGTGACCTCCCGGTCGCTAGGCAGACACAATATCCACTACACCACAGCGATCTTAAACAGGTTAATTAACTGGTTGTCCCCTACTGTAAGATATCAAATCACGAACAAGCAGTACATTTAATTTTTTATCACAAAATCAAGTGGGGTCAACAACATGGTCAAAACTTAGAAAATCCTAGTAATCACCAACTGTTAGCTCAATTCAACTCTGGAGGTCACATTTTTGGCTCAATCTTGATGAAACTGTGTTAATTTCTAGGCCAGTTTTGAATCAAGGTCAAATAGGATCAAAAATAGGTAACTGGGTCGGATTTTAGAAAAATCTTGTACCTATTCTAGGAGCCATATTTATTATTCAATCTTAATTAAAACTAGTCCGAATGTCTTTTTTTAACAATATCTAGGCCAAGTTTGTATTTAGTTCAAGTGAGGTCAAAACAGCTTTTTACTGGGTCAATTCTTAGAAACACCTTGTTACCACTCTAGAAGTCACATTTAAGATGAATCTTGATTAAACTTGGTAAAAATGTTTATTTGACAATATCAGGCAGGTTGCGTCAAAGACTAGGTCGCTGGGTTAGATCTAAAAGGAACCCTTTTATCACCCAGAATGTTTGGCATCGAGGAATCAATTCACCAAGGCCTCATTTTAACCTCGTTATCCACCTTTTTATTACTTTACTAAAATTATGGGTGGCATGTTTATAACTGATAAAGATATATAAAGAATAATATGCATTGGTGAAATAAACGCTCTGTAGATCGGGAGGTAACGGGTTCGATCCCCACTGTGGGAGCGTTCTTTAGATCTCCCCCAAAAGACACCTACTGGTTCTAGTCCCAGGAAACGGACTCGAGAGCATTTAAATAAGCCTTAGGCTTTCGATGCAATCGAGCTAAAATAAATAGGTTTGAACTTAATAAACGCTCAGTTTACATACTGCTTTTTAATGACGTTGAACACAGGTCGATTTCAAAGAAAACGGTCACAATGTATACAATTATATGATGAAATCCGGGTATTCAATATGCTTACTGTGATAAATATTGATCCATGATATAAAGACCTCGTTGTAGACTGTCATTTCTATAAATAGAACTCACATTGAATATTGCAAAATTCGATAACATTAAAACATTACATCTGCCGATACACACAAAAGCTTTTACCTCAGTATAGCTCTTTATAGTACAGTACATGTATTATGGATAAATCGATACCCGGCCACCATATACGACGACCAACAAATACATACTGAAGTTAATATAGTTAACTCCATATTAAAGCTTGAACTGATCAAATGATTAGTTGAATTTGGTTATAAATTGGGATTTACATTTCGGCCCATATTATATAGCAAGTAAGTAAAACTTGTTTATTAAATATATTTATTTTTAATTAAGACTTATAATGATTATTTGTTGAAGTTTCACTTAATTTTTAGCTACCACCAAAACATGGTGGAATTTTGTTGAGGGTGATTTTCAACTTCATGTGCCTGAAATCAACTATCAGTTGGTCAGTAGGTCAGCCGAGGTTCGAGTTTCTTTCCGGTTCATTGATTTTTGGCGAAGTAACGGGCCTAAGACTTAGAAATTTTCTCTAGAATTGCAGTTTTCCGGATATTGTTTCCATTAACGCTTGCAGATATTGACCTCATTGTGTATGTGTGAGTCTATGTACATGACTTACAGATCAAGATTGAGTTTCGTTCTGCTCAATAGATTTTTAACGAAGTTACGAGCCTTGGACATAGGAATTTTCTTTAAAATAGCAATGGAAAAAAATAATTCGAAACGCTTTCAGATGCTGACCTTATTTTTAGTGTGTGAGTCTACCTTCATCTGACTTACAGATCAAGTTCGAGTTTCCTTCTGGTCCATAGATTTTTGCCGAAGTTACGGGACTTGGACTAAGGAATTTTCTCTAAAATATCTGCTGTGTCACCTCAAAGTGCAGTAGGGGACATTGTGTTTCACAAACACAGCTCTTGTTTATCGGTGATTTTTTGCGCATGTTTTACCACTTTAATAAGGATATCCGAATGCAGAAATCTTCACAATCAGTGAAAAACATTTCTTTCTGTATATATTTACGTTTATTTTCCGAATACAGTCGAACCTGTGGTAAGCAGCCAGTGAAGGGACATACCCAAACTGGCTGCATACGAGAGGTTGGCTGCTTAGCACAATTTAAAGAAGTTGAGGGTCAGCTGAGCAAAATTCAAAGGTATCCAATCCTGTTTTATCAAATATAGAAAAAAGATAGAAAATTCAACATTGAATACATCTTCCAAGAACAGGTTACGGGTCAGCAAGAAAAATAAGGGTCGTCGGGTTAGTGGAAATGAACATCTTTCCATTTTACGCCTGATAAACACTACTACACCTTTATTATTTTAAAAACGAAAACAGATCCTTTGTCAAAGTAAGCCCCATGTGTGAATATACATGTTTAAAATACATGTTCCTGCTATATCCGAATGAGTTTCATGATTATATTTGTCTCATTTATTGGTTATGTTCATGAGAGTACAAGCTGTTTAGTATTTGTCACACTTAAACATCAAGGATAAAACACTATTTTTTGCTTGCCCTGTGTAAGCGATACAGAGGTTCCCTCCCGGCCATTCCCGGAAGTCACACCAGAGAAAGCGGTCAGACGTATGGGTGGCATTACGTCATCTAAAAGTAAATACACACTTGTTAAGCAGCTGAGAAGAATGGCGTCCGAATCGTCGACGTCGTGGGTGGCGTCCCCTGGTGACGTAATCAGCCAGTGGGTACATCGCGTCAACAGATACTCGTCGCAGTATGATCCTTCCAGGTATATGCATAGGCTCTCCCGAGTCAACACTGAAAAGAAATTGTGTCTACATGCTTTGATGTATTTTTTGTTCAATTTGTTAACTTATTCTGAACATAAAGAACGTCAAATCAGAATGTGCCTGTTAAGCATGGTTAATGCTTTGGAACATTTGCCCATTGCAGCAATTCAATTATAAACTACTATAAAGAATCGTTCTAATTGCTTTAACTTCATCTGCAAGTTCAATCAGAGCTTGTGTTTGAAACATTGATCTCGAACATTGGACAATGAATTGCAAACACTGTAAAGAATCCTTTTTATGTCCCATAGTCTATACTGGGGGACATATTGTTTTTGCCCTGTCTGTTTGTTGGTTTTTTTGTTGGGTTGTTTGCGTCAAACTTTAACATTGGCCATAACTTTTGCAATATTGAAGATAGCAACTTCTTATTAGGCATGCATGTGTATCTCATGGAGCTGCACATTTTGAGTGGTGAAAGGTCAAAATCAAGGTCATCCTTCAAGTCAAAGGTCAAATATATGGGTCAAAATCGCTAAAAAGGGGACATAGTGTTTCACAAACACATCTTGTTTAAATTTAATTTCAAGTTAAATAAGTCTTATCAAAACATCTGTTTGAGACGTATTACTTGCTATTTTTGGACTAAGCAAGTTTTATACAGAATCAAATGTTGTTGTGTTGTTTTTTTCGAAGCAAAAGTAGCATTATCATTTCTTATATTCTTAGCATGATCAAACACAAATTTATATGGCAAGGTATATACAATCTTTAAATAAATAGCATAATTTCACGTCACAAAATTTCATTACCTTTCTATACAATTTGACTGTTGTATTGAAAAAAGCTGAACAATCGTACACTTTGTAGTACATACAAAAACAATCAATTCAAAATGTATAACCAAATTCACTGACTTGTACATAGTATAATGAACCAAAGTCTATCGGTACTCTACTGTTGCTTCCAGTTGGAACGCAGACCAAGTCACTGGGCCTCCTAGGGTGTATCCGAAGTACGGGGATCTCGTGGGCACGTGGGCCCAGGGAACGAGGTCTAACGATGAGTTCATAGAGGTATGCTCGTGAAATTATGTGTTACTTTTAATCTCACGATCGCATTACGACAAGATTCGATTGCCGCATAATGTGTTTCGCTTTTAAGAAAGTTAATTATTTGACATACTTATTAAACAATATTATACATGTACATCCCAACGTGTTTGTCGGACTTTCTTCTAGGTATGTAACGACCCTGGATATGCTACCCTGTTCCCAGCCCTACATATATTTAATTCATCGAAAGTGCGGACGTATTTTAACTCTTTCAGTGCTGGAACCGAATTTTGAAGGCTTTTGCAAACAGTTAGGATCCAGATGAGACGCCACAGAACGTGGCGTCTCATCAGGATCCAAACTGTTTGCTATTCTGGTAGTATTCTTTGAAAAAAAAACGAAGAAAATGCTTATTTTAGAAATTCAGCAGACAACATTTTAGCAGACGACAAATTTCCCAGCATGCAAAGGGTTAAATCATAGACTGCAATTTCGAGGCAATTGTAGGTTGTTCTACTTTTTACAGAATTTCTCATGCGATGTAGAGTAGTAGTATGAGGAGGAAACTCCACCCGTCCCGAATGATGACCCTCGACTAAACTCATAACAGTATTCTATCATACCCGACCCACTGCAGGTAGAGTTCGAGGAGGCGGTGTTCGTGACGGGCATGGAGATCTACGAGACGTACCACGCGGGCGGGGTCAAGGCCGTCAAGGGTCGGGGACATGAAGGGACGTGGCACACGCTCTACGCGGCACCGCGCATCGAGAACATACCGACCTCCAGAGTGTTCACACCACAACTCGAGGTACGGGATCCGTTATATGAGATACGTTCTTTATAAAAGCATTTACAGACTAATGTTAAAATCAACATACTCATTGATTCTCCATCTTTCTTAAGTAACCGTCTACTCACCAGCTCACACTTATCCAATGACATCAAATAAATAAAGTCTACATTTGGCTTAAACATTTGTTTTTTTAAGAAAACCCGTTGAAATGTGCTGAATGTTTTATGGCAAACATCGTTGAAAGAAAACCAAAAGAAAAAGACACAGATATTACAACCACTTTCCAATTATGTCAGTACAACCTGAAGCTCGTCCTGTAGTTTGGAAAACAACAATTACATTGATAACTGGATAAATTTCTGGATAAAAATGTACACATGTACTCCTATAATATTTGCACACATGATAAGTTGGTTTCCGAGAATAAACTTTGAATGTCGTTTACAAGCTGTTTAACCCATTTATGCCTAGTGGACTCTCCCATCCTTGTAAATTGGATCAATTTGTTTCCAAAATTAGGGATGTCTAGTATATGTATTTCTATATTTAGAATATTTCTTACAGAAGTTCCTTTAAGCAAACAGCGCAGACCCTGATGAGACGCCGCATCATGCGGCGTCTCATCTGGGTCTACGCTGTTTGCCAAGGCCTTTTTTCTAGACGCTAGGCATAAATGGGTTAAAGATCCAAAATTGGTAATAACACAACAAAAAGGAAAATAAACATTACGATGATAATATTTATCATATACCAACCTACTCATATTGCAGAGTATTAATGTGAGAATTAAGGAGCTACGTATCGAAGTGGACTGCACGGTCTGCGGGTCATGGGTGGAGATAGACGCTGTCAAACTGCTTGGAAAACGCTTCCTTACAGGTATGTGCTTACATTAAAATGTTATCGTAACAATTATAGCGCCTCGTCACTTACAGGTATAATTTATTAAGACCGTTGGTGCGTTAACATACAAAATAATAAAGACTGTACAAGATAATCTTCTAAATTAATGTTCTAAATGAAAATATAACTTATGTAGCATATTGTACACATAGTTAATAGTAACTTAATAAAGAAATGAAACGGGGTTTAATCCATGTGCGTAAAGTGTCGTCCCAGATAAGCCTGTGCAGTACGCACAGATTTTTGCCAAGAAGATACGAAAATATCATAGAAGCGGAAAGTGTCGTAAATGATTAGCATGTGCGAATTGCAAAGGCTAATATGGGATGACATTTTACGCACATGCATTAAACCCTGTTTTCTCGGAGCGCGACTCAAATGTTTTCATTTTAAGCGCCTCCTCCGACTCTGGAGAGCCTGGCGGCCGACTTGGCGACTATCGTGAACGCGCAGAGGTTCAGTGACTGCTCCTTCCTGGTGGAGGGACGGAAGGTGTTCGGTCACCGGAACATTCTGTGGGCGCGCTCCGACTACTTCCGGGCACTATTCAAGGAAGACATGAGGGAGGGTTCGTCAAAAGTAAGAATTGTGTTTTCATTTCGAAAAAAACAACAAGAAAAAAAAAAGGCGCGGCAGAGGCCGACGCTTATCCCGTCGCCGAATGTTTGACCTAGGTGTGCCNCGGCCCCACCCCAACCCCCATAACTTTTGACCCAGGGGTCAGATCAAAATTCCAAATAGTGCAGGGTCGCACATATGCTCATAGCTACCATGTGTGTAAGTTTCAAGGTTCTAGTGCTAAAAGTGTAGGAGGACATTTTGGCCAGGATGGACGGACGGACAGACAGACAGACGGACGGCGGAGATAACCACAATATCCCCACCTTCTTTTCAAAAAGCGTGGGGATAACAAAATAGAATCGTTTGTTAAATTGAAATAAAAGTAATACAACAAATGCGCCTAGCAATACCACAAGATGAGGTTGGTTGATTGAGCTCATAGTTGTTAGTTAATGGGAATCAATCATTGTGTATATGCATAACTCCCCACACAATGGGAGATGATTTGTTGTCTAAAAAGCCCGGTGTTCTGTCTTCGCCTGTTAGTGATCGCTTTCAATCCAGTATATACCCACTGCCCAACACACCCACCCGCCCTCCATTAATGTTTATCTGTGAATTATTTTAGTTATATTTTGTATACACTGCCTGCATAATAATGCATTATAAACACTACAGTTACGTTATATCACGGTTCGCGGGGTCCATGGATCGCGATATATTCGGATCGCGATATAACGTGTCATACATGGATTAGCATTATTTTCATTCTCAAAACACGTTACCGGTATTTACCTACATTATTTAATGATGTGTTATATCGATATACCCTGGTATAACAAAGCGTATTTTAAATGTGTATAATTAAATGTGTAATCAGAAAAACATTATATCAAACATTGTATATTGTAGGATCCAATAGAGATGAAGGACGTGGCGTATGGCAGTTTCATAGGCATGCTGCATTTCCTGTACACTAACTCCGTACCGGACAAGTTCACCACAATGGAATTGACCAATCTATGGAGAGGTACGCTCTCAGTAGAACCACACATGCATGGTGCAATAAAATTATTTATTTAAATAAAGAATTGCTCTCAAATCGCTCACGTATGATGGATAGATTGTCAAAGCCTATAAACTTAGATAATTTAGTCGATCCTCACTCATGGAACGTTCAAGACGCCAGGTAATGCTTCTCGAGAATCCGTTTAAGCATACGGCTTTCGGTGCAATGGAGCCAAAATAGATGCTCCTATTTAATTAGAATAAGATAATATCCACGGGGGCATGCTCAGCAAACACTACAATTGTTATCATGTCGTGCACGATTTTCCTTTCCGCTAGTGGCTGACCGGTTTAACATGGACAGCCTGAAGGCAATGGTGACCTATTCAGTCAGCCTGAAGATTGACGTCAGCAACGTCGTAGAAACGTACGTCTGTGCCACAGACACGCTGCCGCTTATTGGTATGTACGTGTTTATAAATACTCATAACTAATACTTATATAACCATTTATACTTGTTGATTGGCCAATAAATGAGAAATTGGAGATCACAATGGATGCGAATTGAAAGGCTAGTATCGGAACGAAAAAGAGTTTAATATTCTAAATTAATAGTATATAAAAGGAATAAATATTATGTGCATAGCTAACTCGTGGGAGCGACGAAGCTAAGTCGTACAACGATTGTGGTACTCGTGGGAACGAGATAACTTATTCGTGGGAAGGACATATTCAAACAATCAGAATACCTACTGTTTGCAAAACATTCATTTTAATGTATGTCTACCGAAAATATATAAGCCTCCTTTGTATCATTTATTTTAAAACATGCAGTAAACAACATGTACTTTGATTAGTTTATTATGTCGTTCGCACACGGTTGTTGTCTTGTTCGAGTTACTAAGTCGTTCCAACTAGTAAGCTTTGTCGTTCCCACGAGTTACCGGCACTAACTCGTCCCCATGTCACTATGTTCCCATGAGTAAGTTGTGTCAGTCCAACAGGTTTCTTACTCGTCCCCATGTTACTATGTTGTGGTAAGAAAATAAATAAAGGGAAACTCATACCACATCTATGCCACCCTAGGTTTTGGGAAAATACATGTATGTAATATTTTATGGCGATAATGCTGAAGTATGTAGTATCCATATTAAACTAGTATTATGCATCATATGTACCGGTATTTGCCACTATGTTGTTTTGTGTGGTTTCCAGTTGTCATGTATCGCGTATTAGAGATGATCCAATATTTTAATGAACACATAATGCCTTGTATAAATTGAATGTAAATTGAATGTCTATGAGTTTATTGGTTTATTTTGCAGATGATATAAAGAATATCTGCCTGTCATTCATGTCGGGGAACATGTCGCAAGTTGTTAAAACTCACAGCTTTGAGAAACTTCCCCGGGAAATCATGTTGGAAATCATACAGATGACAACGTCCAAGTTGAGTCTATCTTGATAACAAAACACCATATGTACGACTACGTCATAACAACGCTTGTTATGAAAAAGCAAACTCAACAAAAACTAAACCATGTTAACCCGTTTATGCCGAGTGGACTCTCCCATCCTTCTTAATTGGATCAATTTATTTACAAAATTAGAGATGTCTGGTATATTTATTTCTATTTTTAGAATATTTCTCACAGAAATTCCTTTAAGAAAACAGCGTAGACCCTGATGAGACGTCGCATTATGCGGCGTCTCATCTGGGTCTACGCTGTTTGCATAGGCCTTTTTGTAGACGCTAGGCATAAATGGGTTAATTCTAAACTAAGTTTTGTTCTAAGGCTAAAGAAAATTAGCGAGTATCATGAAAAAGTATAAGCTATGAATGACTTTTTGTTACGTATATGTTTGTACATATGTATTTATTTTTAAATCACTTATTATTTAATGCAAACATATTGGTATTTAGCCATTTTTGTTTTATCAGTTTTACAGGTATTAAATCTATACGATATTTTTGTGATTATTGGCATTATACTTTTTTTCTATCATTTGCTGATTTTAATACATAATGCTTATTTATGGTATTACAACGGTTATCTATGTATCATTATGTATTGTTGTTTTTCTCACTTATTTGTTTTAGGTTACTATTAAGAATATACAGTTAATCAAATTTATTAGATTTGTTTATCATATGTGATTCGTTGAAATTACTCTTCATGCATGCAATGTTAACTATATTTTTGTAAAAATTAATTGAAAAAAAAGAGAGTATGTTTTTCTGTTCCTATTATAGGCTTCAACAATATTATACGAATGTTAACTAAATACTTATGAGTTTTTATCTTTTAAAGTGGCTAGATGTCAGAAGTTGCCAAATATACTATGGGAATCTGACACAGGTCAGTGTTTTTTGCTGTTTGATCAACACATGTCGCTATAAATTACATATATTCTGCACCTGCAAATATTTAATCTATTGAAATGCTTGTATATGCCTGGACATGATATCCTAAAAACTTATGCCAAGCTTATGCGTGAATTGTCTATGAATGTTTCAAATCATATTCGGACACATCTGTTTGACAGTATATTCTTTTAATTAAATCTCCGTTAACTGCTAAGACAGTAACTGCCAGTACTGGTCCCTTGTTTTAAAGAAATCCCTCTGTTTTTCAAACATGTGAACAACAAACACACCAGTTAACCGTAATGAAATAAACAGACCATTAAAAGAAATATTTTATTTACGATCAACATGACATCTGAACATTATTCATTGGCACAAAAACAAACAACAACAGATTCATTGGGGTCAAGGGATAATAAACAGAACAGGTACAGCAAAAGGAATAGGAACACAATATCTAATCGCAGTAAGCATCAATTTTGTTCAAAAGGTTCACATATACACAAGTCTTGAAATAAAACACAAATATATGCAACAGCACTTCTATTCCCATTGACCAACAGCAGATAAAACAGCAAGCATTTTTATATAAGAGAAAGCAACATTTTTATATTCTTTATTCTTATTTTTTTACCAGCAATCACACTTTTATTTTAACCTGAAATATTTTGTTTATTAGCACAACCATTGACAACCAATCGTACATATACATTTCTGATAATTAAACAATACACTTTTTAAATATATAAGATTTATAATAATCAAACTATCAATTTGTTTAATAAATTAGATGTTATTATAATATAACATTTGTAAATAGCCATAAAGAGTGATAGTGCCTTGTGCACCTATTTAACAATGGTGACAAAAGCTTACAAACCTGTAAACAGTTCAACAATTGTAGCATTACACTTGTGGTCACGTAGTGAGATATGGTTGCAATATTTCTTGTAATGGTTCCGTTAAGGAAGAAATTGCCTCTCAAAAATGTGTAAACCAATTATGTCACCGATCTTATCAGGTTGTGTGTGATTCACTGGGTCATCAGAGTTAATATTTACTCATGTATTTGCCATTTATTATTTTTGAAAAAGCTGACAAACGTGTTTTTTTTTTTTTTTTTTTTTTTTTTTTTTTTTTTTTAGTGTTAATGTACTGTTGAGTTATAAAAAGTTGTTTAAAGTGCACACTTAAATTTGTTGGATGCATGGAAACATGCACAACAGTGTTCTAGAATCACGCAGACTAGAATAGCCATGAAATACAAGCAAGACATAGGACATAGAATTAAACGTAATGAGTAAATTAAAAAAAACATCACCTTGTCTCTGAGAAAACTGCCTAAACCGTAAATACTCAATAAACTATAATGCTCTGCCTAAACCGTAAATACTCAATAAACTATAATGCTATAAGATATCCAATTCATTTGAACTTAATGAAATAATGCATTTTACACATTTCAAATCGTGAACATGAAATTAATAAAAAATAATAATTTAGAATTTTATTGCATGTAAAAATTTGAAGTAAACATATAATTATCCACATTTGTAATGTAAAATACTTTAAAGAATAATACACGTTTATCAAAATATCACAACAAAACAAAATGCAAACTTCCTTAAATTATGAAAATATATCTCCAATTAAAACAAGAACAAATCCAAAATAATTGCTGGATGTACTTGTACATTTAGTGTAACCCTGAGCTGTTAAGTCTAAAAATTACTTGATCTGACTAAAGTAAAACATGTTAGTGAAGTTTAAACCTTTTTATTTTAGCTTGATTGCATGGAAAGCCTTAGGCTTATTGAAACACTCTTGAGTCTGTTTCCTGGGAAGATCCAGTACTTGTGTCTTTTGTGGGAGATCTAAAGAACACTCCCACAGTGGGGATTGAACCCGTGACCTCCCGGTCGCTAGGCAGACACAATATCCACTACGCCACAGCAACCTTAAACAGGTTAGTTTACTGGTTGTCCCCTACTGTAAAAGATACCAAATCATAAGCATATTATTTAAAAAAATTATTTATCACAAAATAAAACCCTGAATTACTGGTGCATTAATGAAAAAAAAAACAGTAAATTATCATCCACGATATGCATTTTGTATATTAATGTTATTTTACATTTAAATGTTATTTTACGAAAATGTCAAATAAAACTTAAATAGATGCAGAAAAGAGTGATTTCACAAAGCAAGTTGCATCAAACTTTATTTGTTCAACTAAACTTTGAATCTGGAAATATATATCTGCTTTTAATACATCAAAATCAATAGAAACAATGCAGAACTATGGTTAATAATAAATAAACATAACGAGTTAACAATACTTTGAAGAATATAATCAACATACAAATACTTAATTAGTTAAATATACTTTGAAGAATATAATCAACTAACAATTACAACTCAAAATTTTGCAATTAATTAAAAATTTGAAAAACAAACAAGATGTTGTACGCGAATATTGTTCAAATGTTTGCAAAACGTCTGGTATGGCTGCAAATTAGTATAAGTTAATAACTAAACTAGAAGTTAATCAGAATGAGTTGGCTGGTATTTAATGAAAATGTAATCATTTTACAAACAAAGAAGCCGTAGGTGGAATAATGAGAGTTCCTGTAATGCTTCAAACGGAATGTAAGGGATGTGCCAGTATATCTTGGGCACTGTTGTTTCAAAGATCTTACACCAAATTTCAGTCGCAACTGAATTTCTAGCTCAGAACAATAAAATATTTATCATCAAAACGTTCCTAAATAAATGACCTGATAATTGAGGTTAGTGTCTAGCCATTAAACGTCTTAATATAATTTATATAATTGTATCATAACTTTATTTGTCACAGTATGTTTACGAAAACAGGCTCTTGTTTTGCTAAAACAGCCAATTAGTGGGAATGGTATATATAGTTATGCATACAAAATGTAAAAAGTTTTTCTTAACAATAAAATATTAAAAGTGAGTATAACAACACTGAAGATCAAATTACACTTACTACCAATACAGTGATATGTACAATGACGTAAAAATGATTCCACAAAAATATATAATATAGAATTTATATTTGGTTGTTTACCATGCTCAACATGTATACATATAAAACTGAAACAAAACAATTAAAACAGATTTGTGACATTTACCACAATAATTCAAATGTACAATTATCACATCTATTCCATTAATGATTTGACAAAATGATGATAATTTTCCATGATACAAACAGTTTCAAGATGCCAAAATGTAGAAACAAAATTAAGCAAACAGCCTGTAAACTTCAGACATTGATAAAATAAATGTTAAAAACAAATGCCTATTCAATATTTAAGCATTATTTTAGCATAAAACATTATGTACAATTAACTCGCTGTTCAAGTTTTTTAGGTAGAATTTACATAAATATGTCGTGTTCTGAGAAAACTGGGCATAAAGCTTGTGCGTAAATTGTCACCCCAGATTAGCCTGTGCAGTCCGCACAGGCTAATCAGGGACGACAATTTCCGCTTTTATGGATTTTTTTGTTTAAATGATGGATCTTCTTAGTAAAAATCCAGTTTAGGCGGAAAGTGTTGTCCCGGATTAGCCTGTGCGGACTGCACAGGCTAATCTGGGACGACACTTTACGCACATGCATTTTGCCCAGTTTTCTCAGAACGTGACAGAAAATATGAGCTGCATCTTGTGAAAATGGGTCTTATGCCATATGCGGACAGCGTATCTCCAGACAAGCCTACGCAATGGCACAGTCAGGTCAGTGGTCAGGAGCTTCACTTCCCGATAATTAAGACCTGCAAGGTTATGTGGCTTCATTAGCAGACAGGTTAGCTTCTGACAAGACTGTGCGGATGTGACATAAGACCCATTTTTGCATGATGAGGCTCCTAAAAATATCCAAATTTTAACAACTGAAAGCTTTATTGGCCATTAAAAGTTTTTAGACACTGGACCTAGATGTCTGTCACACCTGCAGCCATGTGTCATTCATCAGCCATTGAAATTGATGAGGTACATCTACAATAAATTAATACATATTTAAGCAGACCAATTACCAGTAATATCAATACATGTAGTGAGGAATAAATAAGGATATTTGTATGAAGACACCATGATGAAAATCATTCAAAGTCATTAACAACAGGAATTGCATGCATTTAAGCACGTGTTTTTTTTCCTCATACTTAAATGATCTGAAGAATAATGTGATGTTGTAACTGATATCTAAGTAAACACTGTAAAATATTCTAAGCAAATTGTATCGATTTAAAATATATAAAACATTTAACTGCCATAAACCATCATTTATTCTTTAAGTAAACATGTTGACACCATTTTAATGTCAATGAAAGATTCTAGATCAGTTGGTCCATTTAACCCTAAACTACCGGTACTCCTTTTGATTGTATGATCAAGCAGATTTTGTTTTTACTAAAATCATTCTTACAAGACAACCCGATTGCCAACACATATTAGCACAAACATGTACTCCATGAATGACAGACGTTGTCCGTGTTCTCAGATCTGTAATCAGCACTCTGGCAATATCTCATCCACGACACATCTACACTACAACCATGTCCAGACAGACGAGAGAGACTGTTCACTGGAATTCCTCGTCGGAGCTCAGTAG
The DNA here is from genome assembly GCA_007657795.1 of Dreissena rostriformis. NCBI lineage: Eukaryota > Metazoa > Mollusca > Bivalvia > Myida > Dreissenidae > Dreissena > Dreissena rostriformis. The sequence goes on along the minus strand of VMBQ01007208.1, from coordinate 24,397 downwards.
AGTTGTCTTCTCATTGTGCCTCCTAGCGGGTGGGGGCCCCGCCCCACGCCCTCTGGGAGATGGACCCCAGGGCTGTGCATCTGAACCAGTAGAGGAGACAGACCCTGACTTGTTAGGATCTCCAGTTTTTGTGACCCGGTCAGTCTTGTTGGAGCCCGCTGTGTCGGTCACTGACCCATTTTGGAGATTGCGCGCTGAACCCCCGACCCCTGCCCCGGCTCCACCCCCTCGGTGCTGGTACTGGTCGTAGGACCATCCCGTGCCAGACCCTGCAGACTGGTCGTACTGGTCCTGTTCTTCCTGGGGAACCTTGCTGCCCTGCTGGGTGTACTGCTGGTAGTGCGGGTGGAAGTTGTGGATGGCGTCCTGCATGATGTCGCGCGGGTTCATGGTCTCCTTCAGGCTGCTGGAGATGCTCTGCAGGGACACGGTGCGGCCCGTCGTGTTGCTGGGGCTCGAGCTGTACACCGAGTGGGGGAACGCAAAGCGGAGGGCAATCGACGCGCAGAACATCTCGATACAGACAAAGAAGTTCTGGTAGCCCGCGGAGACTGTGCCCACACCTGCCGTCTGCTCCCCGGACACTGAGTAGATTGGACTGATTGCACCAGCATGCTCCAGAATGGCAAGCAGGACACCTGCATAGAGTAGCAATATAGATTAGCATACAAGCCGACACTTTGATACTGTACTCTTAACAGGATTCAATTTTCTACGTAATAATGACCATGGCCTCAAGCCAAAAAATGAACTTACAAAAAGAATAGACATTAATTATACCATAACAATAAGCTTAATAATATGTATACCTCATCCTACTGTGCCCCTTCTTTTTTTACATCAAAAGCCAAAGGGGTCAATCATGTCCCCCGCTATGAGTGATAAACCAGTATATTAGAGTTATAATATGCTTATGACACGATGGCTGGAGAAAAATTCCTTGTTTATTGTTATGGTCTTTTTGTTTGATTATATTGTAATACAAATTTCTGTTTTGGTCGGCTATAGTGCATTTTGTTTAACCGCAACAAATTCTGTTGCCTGCGACTTCACCTTGTTCTACAGTCTTTCCTGGGGTTTTCAAAATGAGTTTTTAACACACAAATGAGACCACAAAAATACAAAGGTTCTATAACAGTAAATAAATTGAATTCATTATGCAAGTATTGACAAGAAAACACCCTATGAGCTTTTAAGGTAAATTAAGTTGTTGGAATAAAGAGAATACTGGGTAAGAATTTATAAAAGACAGGCAAGAATTGATAAAAATTGAGAGTTAACATTTGGTTGTTGGAATAAACAGAATACTACATGTAGGTTAGAATTGATAAAGATAAGTACCCCAGTATATAAATTTAATTGTTGGAATAAAGAGAATACTAAGTAAGAATTGATAAAAGATAAGTGTTTGTTCATGTATTTAGTTGTTTGAATAAACAGAATACCAGGTAAGACTTGAGAAAAGAAAAGTATATACATTTAGTTGTTAGGATAAACAGAATGCTTAGTTAAAATTGAGAAAAGTTATGTTTATAAATTTTGTTATTGTTAAAAACATAATACTAGACATGAATTAATAAAAGATAAGTGTATTCATTTACTTGTTGGTATAAACAGAATGCTAAGTAAGAATAGATTAAAGATAAGTGTACACATTTACTTGTTGGAAAAACAGAATACTTGGTAAGAACTATTAATAAATAAGCACATATGTCAGTAACATGATCCATTTTCCAAGGCCATCAACGTACAGATCTTTATTCAAGACAAACCAATCATTCCTCCAACTCTCCACGGAACTAACCTTGCCAGAATGACAGGAAGATGACAGACTTGACGGTGCAGAACTTCCAGACCGGGTCATATGGACTCAGCATCTCGCGCGTGGCAAAGTAGAACACCAGTAGAGCGTACAGGGCCAGACTCACGGAGATGTTGTAGATGATGGTAATGTACAGGTAACCGCCCTCCGCGCTGAAGTGATATGGAAGTAAGGGCTTCGTTTAATTTGATAAAAAATGGTGTATTTATAGTATTTAAGGACATATTCATTGAGTACTGATGTAACTCTTATAATTACAAATACAGATTTATCAAATTAAATACAAATACACATACAACTTATAGCCTGGTAAAAAACTTCTTGGAAGTTTTTTTTTAAGAAAATTAAGTTAAGATTATTCAACAGAAGAAATCTACAAAGGTCTTTCAAATTATTCAAAACAGATCTTAATACAAGTGCCAACTCGTCACAAAATACATGTACACCTAGTTAAAAGTCTGGATTAGGATTACATTTATCAAGTTCGATAATTATACAATTACAACTATTTGAGTTAGAAAAATTGGTGAACTTTAATTTAGCAAATTTCAGATTATTAAAGGGCCATAATTCAAAAGGGCTTCAGGCAAATAGGCTGGTTATCATACTTGGCCAACATTTTAGGCACACAAACATTGTGACCGAGTATGATAATACGATTTAAAACGTTTTGAGTTATAAGGCAGATACAAATAATTTTGCCAATTTTTTATCATTAAAGGGCCATAATTCACATGTGCTTCAAGGTTTTATGATGATCGATTTTAACTGTTGAATTTAGAGAGCAGACAAGGTAAGTGTTCCAAGTTCTTTATAATTCTTGGGCCATAATTCAAAAGTGCTTCAAAAGATCTAGCTTGTTATGGAACATATTTATTCTAGTAAATTAACAAGGGTTACAATAAAGTATGAAAATATGTCAATCGACAATTAAATTGCATGTTATTTCCTTGTGGTACTGACATTACATCTTAGCACAATTTGTAACAGTAAATAACATTAGCATGATGTAGTTTATGTAAACCATACATCTACATCACAAACAACAAGCAGTTTTTAACAGTTATTTCTATACAGCGTTTGCATGCTTCATTACCATGGTGAACTACTCGGATGTAATTCAACCACTATGCTGCACATGGGTTGGTTGCTGCTATTATTTGTTTATACCAATATGCACAACGGAGGCTTTACAGAGACAATGCCATGTAAAAAGCTCAGACAAGGGAGCTGTGGGAACAATATGATCTGTTAATTTCTACCAACATGTACTGATAGCAAGATTAATGCAATTGTGCACAGCAAGCAATCATAGTTCGGGGTGAATTGACATTCAACAGATTTTATAGAAGGATATTTCTTTGACAATCAACCCAACACTGAACAGAAAACTGATCTTAAAATAAACAAAACTGATATCAGAATGTTATTAATAAATGATGGCCCAATAACAAATGGCTACACATAAGACCACGAGGCTCATGAAAACAATTTGGTTATATGTTTTCCTTAATCTCCAGAAAGTACTGTAAAGTAAGTTAAATAAGAACAAGGCATGTGCCCATAAGGGGCGAAAGTCACTACATTCTTCTTTTGTCTCAAAATTCTGTGTATGTCACAAACAAGCTGTTAATGGCCAAATTTTACTCTTTACCTCTACCCGTGACCTTGGCCTTTAAGGTTATGAGACAGGGATACACAAGACACTCAGTCTCCTCAAGAGTTCATTTGTGGTAAGTTATTTTCAATTGCATGATGAATGACAAAGTTCAAAACCCGAAAGCTGTTGTAAGACCCAATTTGACCTTGAACCTCTTAGTGTGCCCTTGACCTCTGAGGTAGGGAGACAGGTTTTACGCATGAAATTCCGTCTGCTTATGGTGGTCATTAGTGGTTATCATTTTGAAATAGCACAATGAACGACAAAATAACAGTCCAAACAAGTTTTTTTAAGGCTAAACTTGACCTTTGAACTATGTGTGATCTTGACCTTTGAGGTAGGAAATCAAGTATTACATGCAACATGTTGTCTTATGATGGGTTGCATTTGAGAAGAATTATTTTTAATTCCATCAAAATTTAGCAAAATTATGGCTAAGACAGTAATTTTAAAGCCGTTTTACATCCAAATTTAACCTCTGACCTCTACATGTGACTTTGTGTTACACGTGACACCTTTCCTTATGATGTTTTACATTATTGCAAAAAAATTTCAACATCCATCAATATATGGCAAAGTAATGGCTGAGCCAGTCATTTTCAAGCTGTTTTATTGCCAAATATAACCTTTGACCTCTATGTGTGACCTAGTCCAAATTTAGTCTATTATTAAATTAAGCTTAAATTGTGAGGATAATTTTAAGGTTCTTGTTAGAGAAAGATAAATTACTTTTAGCAGGGGAATTAGACTGAATTGTGGCTCCAACTTAGCCCTTACAAAATCACTGAGTTGGCACACACTACTTTATGCATTGTTAATAAGGCAATTTAACAAAATAATGTTCTTTGAGCATAGAAAGATCAGCAAGAATGAAGTTTGACAACCAGTTATAGATATTCTCATCTCTCAGTGGAAATAATGTAATTTAAGTGCACTCTACATTTGAGAATGCAACAATCAAAGTTTTGTTAGTTTAATGGAAATACTGGCAACTATTGTTAATTTTTCATTTCAAATACTTGGGTTGACAAAATGCTGGAAAACATTCAATGAACATAACTATTCAAATCATTCGAGGTAACTATTTATACCGAGATCCAGTTCTGTAAAATGATACAAGTTATTTATGGTGAAGCAGAACTTACCAAAAGTAGAATGTTGCCTTTACTGTATTAAGTTTATGAATACTTTAAATGTTATAAGAATTAACACATTCACTATGAAATAACAGGCATCATGCAAAATGGGTTTTATGCCATATATAACTGAATCAAATCAAATTTTCTATATGAATTCAAAGTCAATGGAATGATTTGTGTGTACAAAGTGGTAAAACAGCAAATGTTTACATATAAAGAAATAATCAAAATCCAGAAGAATGATCAAATTAAGTAATTTTTAGTAATTTTCACAATTAATAGTTACTAGAAATGTGTCACAGACACTGATGCCCCCACAACACATGTTTGGACACAGACAAATCCACTATATATTCTACAGTAGACGAAAAGTCAAAGGGCCATAATTCAGCCAAAACTGGTTGCAGTCAAAATTCCTTTCTTAATGATCATAAAAACACTGAGGTTATTTAAATGTGAAAGTTTGAGCAAGAGTCACACAATTTTGACATTATATATTTTATAGGAGAAAAACAGACAAAGAGCGATAATTCCGCCAAAACTCGTTGCAGCCAAAATTCCTTTCCTTACAATTATCTACACATTAAGGTCATTAAAATGTTACAGTTTGTGCCAGATCCACCCAATATTTCCATTTTTTTTTTTTTTACCAATGTACACAAATCTCAGAAATGACCCTAGGGTAAATCGGATCAGCGTAAATATTAAATAAATATTACACTGCTGATTTATGATTTATTTATGACTAGAAAGATAATAAGGTTTTTCTAAAATTTGACCTGGTGATCTAGTTTTTGAACGCGCATGACCCAGATTCTAACAAAGCCTTGATATTGTAAAAATAAACATTCTCCCAAGTTTCATCAAGAGTGAGTCATTAAATTGGCTTCTAGAGTGGTAACAAGGTTTTCTTCCACTTTGACCTGGTGACCTAGCTTTTGGACGCACATGCCCCAGATTTCAACTAAGCCTAAAAAATGTCAAGATAATGACAATATTCTGACCCATTTTCATTAATATTGAGTCATAAATGTGACTTAAGATTGGATGAAAAATGTAACCTTTGCAGTGGCAACAAGCTTAAGTTGATGACGCACCACACACAATCGCACGACGCCGGACATAGGCTGAACACAATAGCTCACCTTGAGCACAAGCTATGGGACATCTGTGAGTCTGACAGACAAGTGCAATGCTTAATGACATCAACTCAGTGGGAACATAAAAAGACTTATATACACAATACAACAAGAGACTTCAGGAATTATATTAAGCTTTGACAAACTGGACACAAAGTACGTACGCGAAGTTGCCGTCCTTGTAGAGGTTGAAGGCCTGTAGTACGAGGGTCACGATGGCCATCAGGGGCTTCAGTACACAGAACTGCAGGGTCGCCTGTAGTCACACAACCAATCATTGTCAACTATTGGTAACATTTGGAACACATATTTGTGAATGATAACTCTCCTATTAGGAATCTCTAACAGGTATACATGTATTAGAAAGTAAATTTTAGAACAGTCTCTGCGAATGTCTGTCATCCCTTGGACAAAGCCAGTAAGATTGCACGAGGTTAAGGAAAACATTTCAGAATACTGGCCCTCATGGCATGTAAAAAATTCAGACCAAGTACCAAGTTGTATTTGACTGTACTGATAATTGGAATTTGGATAGCAACATTTACGAGATTTCCACAACTTGTGGCCCGTAATGGTTTTGGGACTTTCAAGGTCTTCAACCTACTAGTAAGGTCTAGTAGCTAATGAAGATTGTACTTGTTGGGCAGTCAGCTAGTGAATCGTTTACAATTCTATTAGCTAGAGAATCTTTTACAGGTTTATAAGCTGCAGTGTCCGACAAATCCATTGCCCGGAGCCCGGGGGCTACCGATTTTTTTCATCGGGCTACTGAAATTTTCCAGCTCACGCCCGCCGGACTACTATAAATTTCTAAGAGCGGTAGCCCGGTTTATTGACAGACATACGTAGAATAAACACGCTGACCTTGTGTTTGTACACTGTGTATTGCTTATAATCCGATAACAAAGTGCAATCAATTATCTAATCAGTCATCCATCACTTGCGGTAATGTCGATTGTAAACAGTATCAGTGTATTTTAATCATCCAATCAGAATCAACATTTGTCGTCTGCTAATAATATCATGAGAGCCGAATGGATAGTTTGCGCACGTGATGCAACGTCATTTCGCAATTTGGAATTCTTTGTTTTAACCGCAATAATGAGTAATAGCGACAACGTTTTGATGTCGTTAAATATCCAAGGACGCCGAACGGTAACGAAACCGAAAATGAATATTAATTACACTGGTGTGAACGTGGTTAACGAGTAATAGCGACAACGTTTTTGATGTAAAATATCCAAGGACGCCAAACATTAAAGAAATCAAAACAATAACGTATTCTTCAAAACGGTAACGAAACCGAAAATGAATATTAATTACAATGGTGTGAACGCGGTAAACACCTGCTAATTAGTTTGCATTGTCGATTTATGATTAGATTAAAGGAGCGAATGTTAATAATTAAGGTAAGTTTAATTTCAATTGAGACAAGCAGTGTTTTAATTATTTGATCGAGTTGTATATAAGATGCACCAATTTTGTATCTTTTATTATAATGTATTAAATTAGTTTTGAAGGTGAAATGCGATGTGTGATTGGTTTAATATTGATTGATTGGATTTATGAGCTTTTGTGTATTTAATTTGGATTAATGTGCACATGTGTTTTAACTTATAATATATCCTCTAGGATACTTGTGTTAATAGATTGAATTACAAAATGGACCGTTTTGTGGTTCGTTCTTCAGGATCGCAGGAACCAAGTGCTAAGAAGAGATGTCTCGATGAGACACAGTCTGATACATCTAAGGGTCCAAAATTCACAAGATATCGTCAGCTACTGACTAGAAATGATATTGACTGTGTACTATAACTGTGTACTGAGTGCAGTTTAATAAGACTATTTGCTATTGGACTGAATGAAATCATTGTGTCAATGTGTGATACTGTTGATAAGTGATTTGTTATGTGTACTGCATGTCACATCATAATACTTGTTGTATTATGTGTATGTAATTGAATAAATAAAATAAAGATGAAAACTCCCCTCTTACCATTTTGTAGGTAAATTTTATGGGCTACCAAATATTTTTACTGGTAGCCCAGTGGGCTACCTGAAAAATAGGAAATTTGTCGGACACTGTTAAAGCTAGTGAATCAATACGAGTTGTATAACCTAGTGAGCTTTCAACTGTCCCATTAGCAATTCATCATTGCATGTAGAATCATTGACTGGTCAGCACAATCTTTGGAACAATAAAAGTATATTTGTTTATAAAGCTTTATACACAATTTTTTTTCAAAACTGTTTTCATATTAAAACGCACTTTATTATCACTTTTTAAAAGATCATAAAAACCATTACTTCAAGTCTCATTACAAGTCATAGGAGCATCAGTATTACATGCGATGATTGTGTATCAGCAATCTTAGTGTAAGATACCAGTACCTGTTTACAGAAGCGCAGGAAGCCAATGGTGTACTGTCGGCCTGCTAAACAGCATGTGCACCACACAAAGCTTGACCTGAAAGAAATATTAACAAAATCACTCACCACTAAAATCAACAAAATCATTCAATATTAAAATCAACTTAATTACTCCCCATGGATAAGAACAAAATCATTCACCATTAAATTCAACTAAATCACTCACGTTTAAAATCAACAAAATCACACACCCTTAATATCTACTGAATCACTCACCATTAACATCAACGTAATCAACCATAATTAATATCAACAAAATCACTCAACCGTACATTTAACCTTACAACCGGAATTAAAATCAACTAAATCACAAATCATCAAAAAAATCACCCACTATTAAAATGAACAAAAAACTTACCATTAATATGAAACAATCACTCTGTGTTTAACATCAAAAGAGATTACACATCATCAAAAACAAACATAATCTACCATCAATTAACTGCTTTTACCATGATTGTCTTTCCCAAAAATTGTGTTAAATTATTCAACAGAGCTGTCTGATGATAAATTTAAATTAATGTCTATTAACTAATCTATGTGGATTGCACAATCTATGCATGTATACATGGACTGTAACGCTGTAGCAACGTGGTCAGGTGCATGGATGCTTTTAAATGACACATGATACAATGCTATAACATGGATTTCTTGTTAAAATTCACACCCTCTCAAAACCTTTAGATGTATGCCACTATAAACTGAATAACTGTAACATAAAGACTGTTGGTAATGTATCTGTTTAAATTATGTTATGTCAATATGTATTAAAATAAACAGCATACCAAATTTAGGTCTTATAACCAAAATATACAAATCTCTGCAAACATCATTTACATGTATCTATATCTTGTTAGCATGAAAGTTTTTATAACTAAAGAAAACTAATTTAAACAAGAGCTCCTCGGTCAGAAACAGATGCCCCTCCCCCAAACAGGGCTTTGAAACAGGATTTTTTGCAACAAAACTGACCATAACAGTTAATCTTATCATATAAGTGTGACTTAGCCACTTAAATAAGTTTTTAGTTGACCAATTTCAATAGGGGTTATCTACTGGCAAAGGCAAATTCACATGGGAAGTATCAAGCCAATCGGTCAATCCGTTCACAAGTTATTGATCAGAAACGACCGATTGACATCCAGCAAAAACAATATACCCCCTCTTCTTCACAGGGGGGCCTTAATAAATGATAAACTTGATTCATAATTACATTTTCTTTAATTTAAATTACACAGGTATTAGTGAGATTTCAAGTATTTTTTAAGTCTGAGTTATAATTCTGAAGAGTCCATGCTCACAAAGATATTTGAGCTTCTTAAGTGAAATAAAGATAAGATCACATACATTTTATGAAGGTATAAAGTCAATGTAAAATGGTAATTATTTTGTGTCTCTTAAATAGAGACCTTTATCAAGATAGCAATCTATGTAGCCATATGGAAAAAAGGAGCAATTGTTATTGTAAACATGGAGGAAATGAAAGTTAACGTTCCATGTAACAATTAAAGTAAGTCATTCAATTCCATACATCTTAAGAAAGTTTCTTCTCCAGTTTACATAGGAATATGAAACATAAGTTTTCCTTGTACATACATAATCAATGCCATTACATTTATAATGCCACATGTTGCATCTAATGTAAAATGAACGTAACAGCAAGGTGTGAACATTGTAAGCCCAGTGTAAGATAGAGAAAGGTAAATGATCTAAAATTATCCATATTACTTGTTTATGTAACATTTATCAAGGGGATTGTTCAAGTGATGTTGAAAAGTGTGTGTACTGTTGCAGTTAGGTTAAATTCAATTATTTCATAACATAACTAATATCTCTTGAATTTGAATACCATTGAACTTGAGAAATCTTTTGGTGACATTTCATTTAACAAATCAAAACTTTTGGTAACATTTCACAAAACAAATAAAAAACAAGAGTTCCGCGGTCGGAGATGACCGCATTGAAGCCGGATTTTTGATTTAAATGACAGGAAAGTACCTTTCGTGTTTTTGTCAATGCAATACTTAAATTACTGAAATATTGTTCAAAGGTCAAAATGAAATGTAAGTACTTTTCAAGGCATGAGCAAACCTTGTGTTATGTTTTGAATGCATGCATATACATGAACAACAATAACATTTAAGGTCACAAATATGAACTTGAATTGACAATTAGGAAAGTTTGATCTCAATTTTTTTATTAGCAAATTAGTAACATATTGTTTGAAGTTTCCATCAATTTCATTATCAAATGTAAGAAAATAAACTTAGATGAAATAATACTATTTNGTGACCTTGACCTTCAAATGAATGACCTTGAAATGACCAGTGGTCATCTGTTAATCCTGGCCAACCTTCATGTCAAGTTTGAAGACTCTAGGTCCAAGCATACCAAAGTTATACCATGAAATAAGAACTTTAACATTTTCGAGCACGCCGCCACCCCGCCCGCCCGCCCGCCCCCCCGCCCGCCCGACAACATCAATCTATAAGCCGAGATTTTTTCGAAAAAAATCCGGCTAAAAAGTAAATAGTTTTCAACCCGAAAAGGACATTTTGAGTTGTTTATACTATGAAATAATTCAATATTATAGTTTGATAATAAAGACTAATTATATGACATAACCCCATATTCTCAGAATAAACAGTCAGTACTCGTCATGAAATACTGTTTATTATTTGTAAACCATTAAAACGTTCAGAATATTTAATGCAAACACATAAAATGACAAGAAGAGGAATATAATCATGTTCAAATCTGCTTTGTAAACAAAAATTGCAAGCAAGTCTCACATTTGACTTTCAAATTTGGGGATGCTGAAAGCATAAATGACTTCTTTGGTTACTGTTATTTGCCTTCAACGTGTATACTGATGAGTTGGTTTAGCATAAAAATGGGTTAATCAACAGATGACAAAACTTACAGCTATTATTACACCACCATTCCTATTTACTCAAGCTATTGATATCATGAATATCACCTACAATACTGGTAGAGTCTGGTTTAGGCAGAAATCATAGCTCACTTGATTGGTTTTCCACGAATCTCGGACATAATGGAGCTTTCCCCGCCAAGGTATTCATAGCACAGGCTCAGGAAATTGTAAATTACAAATGCTGAAACAGATTAACAAGGATCATAATGGCATAAGTTCCAAAAGGTTATAAAAGTTAAAAAATAAATAAATGATGATATCATGTTTTTACTGAACATAATTTAGAATATTATAGCAATTTACAGTCATGTAAAGACAATGAATACCTTCATAGCAATCTCGCACACTGTCAAAGTACACATAGTAGCTGTCATTGCTGAAGAACAGCAGGCTGAGAAAGGACGTGAAGCTGTAGATGGGTATGATGAAGAGGATACGGATAATCCAGCGCTGCTCGTTGGGGCACGTGTAGTAGCGCAGGTGGAGGTATATCTGAAACACACACAAGCACTCATAAGGTTAAAAAGAGCGAATTTAAGTAGCAGTATCATTCTTAATTGTGAATATAAAAATTTAAATTGCAAGTAAATTCATGATGTCCATCATGTTATCCCATCAGCATACCTGCATTAACAAAAAAAAACCTAATCTGATACATTTTGGTGTATACATTTTGGATGTTAAACTAATAGTCTTATACAGTAGTGACATCATTTTTTAGTTTACTTTTATTACATCATTTGATGTTTTATTCTTGTTTTGAACCAATTTCCTACGTTTACTCTGTAAATTAAGACAGAAAAATGCAAAAATGTATGGGATAAATACAAAACCAGTCAAACACATAAGTTTATTTGCTGGGCAGGAAAGTCTGAACCCCTTGCCATGTTGAGGTTTTTAAGCCTAGCTACACATGTAAATGAGCTTATCTGTATTCAACACTCAACTTGCATTCTCTTTACAGACATTGTTTTATTGTAAGAACATTTCTTAAGAATAAATAACATCAGAATTATTGGCTAAATGAATCTGAAAATACTAAGTTGAACTAATAACATAAAAAAACTTCGAAAGACACTTCTGTACAAGGAAGTACAAAACAAATATACCATCAGTTCTACATGTTAGTCTGAAAACACATGAAAATTAAGCAAACCAGTGCTACATATCAATAGCACCTCTATTAAGCCGCTGACAACTTATCATTTACACTACTGTCATCCTAACTGTGACAATTTCCCGTCAGGCAAATCAGGAAGGCCAAGGGGCTGTGGTAACAGACAACATTAGCCGACAAAAATGTATTAAGCCTAACTGACATTTATCAAGTACATGTATGCCTTGATATAAATTGTAATAGTATCCTACTTCATAACTTTCAGGAACAAGAGCTGTCACCATAGGATGACATATGCCTCCTTTTTCCACATTTTTGTAAACCTAAACACAGTGTTTTTCCACATTTTTCGAAACCTAAGTTTGACGGAATTTCAGACGGACAGACGGACGGACAGTGCGATCACTATATGCCCACCTTCGGGGGCATAAAAACTGAGAAGATTCTCTGCAGTGGCATTTACAAGAAGACATCAAAATTTAACTATCTGTACATACATAGTCATTTGGTAATAAAAATTATTAAGGCACAGCTGCTAAGAAATAAAAATAAATGAGCGTAAGATTCAATAACATATGTATTTCAAAGCAGTATATAATTATGTATTGCTTTTAGATCTAGGAGTGGCTCATGACATTCGAACATTATTATTTGTAAACATCCCCCCCCCCCCCCCCNCCCCCCCCCCCCTGCCGCACCATCCAGTGTGAGGCATAATTCCATGTGCCAGAAAGAACTAGACTTGTGAATGTCTTAAAACTGCCTAATCAATGATGTTTAATGAGATGTATAACGATGTATGATTAGCTGAACCTGATGTATGTATGGGAAGTCTTAGCGAAACTCGACACGGCAGGGCTTCAATTTGAACATCTGATACAGGATTGATAATGAGACATTGCATAGAGTGCTAACACGCTCCTAGTTGTCAATAACCGTGAAGGCATGACTTGGAATCAATCTTGATATGACTCTTCTGCCCTTAACCTATTTATGCCAAGTGGACTCTCCCATCCTTCTAAATTGGATCAATTTATTTCCAAAATAGGGATGTCTAGTATATTTATTTCTATATTTAGAATATTTCTTACATAAATTCCTTTAAGCATTAACAGTGCAGACCCTGATGAGACGCCGCATCATGCGGCGTCTCATCTGGGTCTACGCTGTTTGCCAAGGCCTTTTTTCTAGACGCTAGGCATAAATGGGTTAACTTAAGAATAAAACACATCCAAGAATATGATTTATTGTCAACGGAATCTTGTCACATGTTATATTTAGTAGAAAGGCAGATTTATAAAGGACAGGCATGAAAGTAAAATTCAATACCACTAAAGCTGTTAGGGAATGTTCTCCGTACTTCATTATTCTTCATCCTTTATATTTTACTAAGATATTCCAGCTCTTAAAGACATGACCCAATGCATAATTCACCAAAAATAAATAAATTAATACAAATCATGATCTGTACTAAGTCAGGTTCTTTAAAAATCCTGCTCTAACAATATTCAATTATTTTACCAGATACACATTCATAAACATCAAAGAATTATTTCCCAAAGTTTGAATTTATTAGACAAGGACACACAATTATATGTGTCGCGATCTGAGAAAACTGGGTATAATTCATGTGCATAAAGTGCTATCCCAGATTAGCCTGTGCAGTTAGCACAGGCAAATCAGGGACGATGCTTTCCGCTTTTATGACTTTTTTTGTTTAAAGTAAGTATCTTCTTAGAGAAAATCAAGTTTAGACGGAAAGTGTTGTCCCTGATAAGCCTGTGCGGACTGCACAGGCTAATCGGGGACAACACTTTAGGCACATGCATTATGCCCAGTTTTCTCAGACAGGACTTATATGTATGTCCTGCAATATCTGGTCTATCATATGTTGCAGTTATTAAGAAGCTACTGGATTAGTTCCATTCATCTAATCTGATGCCTGCTATACATGCATATGTATATGAGCTACGCTCTGTGAAAAGGGGGTTTATTGCATGTGCGTAAAGAGTCGTCACAGATTAGCCGGTGCAGTCCGCACAGGCTAATCAGGGACAAAACTTTCCACTTTAATGATTTTTAAAGAAAGTCTCTTCTTAGCAAAAATCCAGTTTAGGCAGAAAGTGTTGCACCTGATAAGCCTGTGTGGACTGCACAGGCTAAACTGGGACGACTCTTACCTGAAACTCCCTTTTCACAGAGCTAACTTCATGTACATGATGCATGTGAAAGCCTTTCAGCAAAATGATAACAATTAAGTCTGGTAAGTTAATGAACCTACTACACATGCTTTTAAAAATTACCTTGTCCTTTTTGAGTCTTCTTTATATTATATTGTGATATGAAAAGCAAAAATTTTTACGTTTTATTTGTAGCCAAATGTGTGTTTATTACTCCATTACCGTAACCCATAGTTATGGTTGCAGCAAATATTTTTTTTATTTTTTTTAATGTTCAACATTCTATGATTTTTTCTTTCGAGAAGATCCATATGAATTTTATACATATTTTCATTTTGTGGTCAATGTATGTTGACACAAGTTATTAAAACATTCATTGTTACTTATGTTTGACAAATATACTTTTGAGAACCAATTACATGTCAGGGCTTTTTTTCCCCTTTTTGGGAAGATAGCCCATGGCTTTGGAATTGGGAATTTTATCGGCATTTTCAAGAAATTGGGAAAATAAATTCAGTAGCCTTCTTTGGTAGCACTTTAGTACAACCATATATATTGATATAACTCTTTATTATAATTCAAATTTAAAGATAAAAATCATATGAATCATTATTATGTACTTTGTAACATGTAATTTAAATAAAATTGTGATAAAATAATCATGAGACACTTCTTAAAAAAAAATTTTTTTTTTTTTAATTGGGAATTTTTTTNATGTGTCGTGTTCTGAGAAAACTGGGCATAATGCTTGTGCGTAAATTGTCATCCCAGATTAGCCTGTGCAGTCCGCACAGGCTAATCAGGGACGACAATTTCCGCTTTTATGGAATTTTTCGTTTAAATGATGTCTCTTCTTAGTGAAAATCCAGTTTAGGCGGGAAGTGTCGTCCCTGATTAGCCTGTGCGGACTGCACAGGCTAATCTGGGACGACACTTTACCACATGCATTATGCCCAGTTTTCTCAGAACACGACACAAATGTCCACAAGCATTTAATGAGAGGCAGTACCAAGTGGGAGTGGGAGTATTTTTTTTCTCATTTTCACATTTTCTAAAAGCCCAAAGAGAACTGCCTGTATAATAGCATGCCTGCTTCCTACATAAACACTCCATACTAATTTCAAGTCCATGAGGCAAGCCTAACGACAAAATCAATAGTCATGGAATAGGAGTGTACACTGGGAACTGATTTCCAGCCTTCACACGGTGATAATTCAGCTCATTTTCCTGGTAGTCGATGTCCACTGAAAATTGCATTGCTTTATCCATAACTGAGTTCAGAACCATGTACACTTATCCCTGACAATCAAGCTGCCCTGTGCAAAATTACCACGAGGAATGTGAATCTAAAATGGATGTCAACTCTAGACAATGCATGGCACTTGACAGGGACATAAGAGACAATCGTGGGGCCAGCTGTATGGAGTGAACAAATTATATTGTTAGCTTTCTTCATAATGGAGCTAACTTTATTTGGACAGTTCTACTTGACGTTTTTGTTAATACAGATTTATATGTTTGTGAGTTAATTGATAAACAAGCACTATATTGTTTCAATTTGTTATCACATGTGTGTGTTGTTCAAGTTGCCACTCATGTTTGCCAAATTGTCATTACTTTTAACTATGTACTGCCTTGATGTACTACATGGTTTATACAGATCATCCTTAACAAAATTCAAGGACTTTATAAATATGACTTTTAAGGCCTTTTCCACATTTTTCAAGGACTCTTCTCAATTTTAGGGTACAAATGCCTTGTGATCTGCTATTAATTATATATCCCTGTTTGACTCCTACATTTTCAAAAGCGGCTGAAATCCCAGTGGTGCTTACCTGGTGGCAGGTGATGATAATAGCAGCAATGGCGAATGTGCCTGCTATACCCTGGGCGGCCTTCGTCTGAAGGAAGATCAGGGGTGTAAGGTGGGTGACGTTACTGGTAGCAGTTGTGATCACGGTTGACGTGTTGCCCGACATTGGCGTGGTCGTCATGATGCTGGTGGCATTCGTCACTGCAGCTGTCGTAGTATTGCTAGTCATGCTGACTTCTTACTTGTAGCTATAAATAAAATTTAAAATGTTTATAAATATTAAATTTCTTTGCTTGTTTTTTTTTTTTGTTAGATTGCAATGTCCGCAAATGTTAACAGTAGCCTTTCAGTCATGTCACTGCAGGCAGTCAACGTAACCTACCCACCCTTTCCCTGGTCAAGCTTAGTGATTTACCAAATGAGACCCATCAAACATTGTTCACTTATGATACTCTCCAAGATTTCTTCATAATCATGACAGAATGAATACATAATGAATTCGTACACAATTTTGGCTTCAAACATTAATAACTTTGGCAACAAAATATGACATTTGTGAGATAAAACCGGTACATTAATTTAAATAAATTTTGCATCCATTTTGACGCAAATCATGCTTATTATTTTTTGTATTTATAATTAAAATGATTTTATATGTCCCTCATGAATACATTTCAAAGAATGAAATTATGGTTTGTGTTATTTCTTCTTGATTCTATGCAACACCATTGATTGATCAGCCAACACTTTTCTAATACAATTACACAGTCTCTGTTTTGGTAACAAACTTACTAGTTCAAATGTAACATGTTTACCACAATTTTTTCCAACAAAAAAACAAGTATGCACACAAAAATTAAATATATTACCAAACCAGCTTTCCTGATTTTTATTTTCATTCACTTGATAACACAATTTATTACGTATTTCGTGTTAGGTCATTTCTTTGACGAAACATACTAGTTAAAGCACAACTCTGGATTATAGGGACATTTGGACGTGGTGTTTTAAACGGTACAATACTTAATATTTTTAAAGCATCGAACTAATCCAAAATGTATTTTGGATTGTGTGTTTGTCAACTTGCACCGACAGGATTATGATTTCGTGCTTATTAGCATGGGATTTAAGTTGTCATTGAGGTAAATAAAATTGTGTTTTTGTTTTGCTGTTGCATATTTTTTCTATTTCTAACAATACAAATATCACATTCTCGATTCGTTTTTTTTAAATTTCTACTCAAATTTTCAATAGGAAAGTATTAAAAGGAACAGTTTAATGTGGAACTATTTTTTATGTGACACATCGGTAATTCAGTCGTCATTAATGTTATACATGTAAGAGGCCCGACCAGAAAAATTATTTTCTTATGTCAATAAATCATTTGTTTTTTACCAAATGTGTTAACAGCATACTTTAAAATGAGGCAGGATAAATCAAATACATGGCTGGTGCCGCTCGATGGAGAAAGTTTTTTCCGGTTTGTGTTCTCTATATTAATGAAGTTGAGAAAACTGATTTCCTCATTTACAGTTTAGCATGTTTTCATAAACACACTCACAAAGCCATAATGCAATGTTTTAAACTGACAGTTACCAAATAAAATATATGTGCATTGAATAAATAACTTGCAGGGTTTAGGAGATAATTAATTGTTTTGTTAATTGTTTTGTTGGGTTTATCGTTATTTACAAAATATACCATACTTTATTTATGTCACTTTTCATGATTACCATTTTTTGACAATATCCATCAACTTACAAAGAAAACAGATATATTATGAAACAAAGTCAATATCGCCCAATTCCATAAGTCTGCTACTACATTTAAACTAAATAGTTAATATACCATGTATGTTTTTATCATACATCTTTAACCTTATTAACACATTGCTTTTTTTTTTATAGAATATTATTTTTTTTCAAGGAAATTCATTTCATACCAATGTAATTCATATAACAGGGCTCAGCTGCAACCCATGCGAAAGACGAAAACATCTTGTCGGACATGAGGTCCGATTAATTTTAAAATTTATCGGACCTCACCAGATTTTAACGGACCTCTTTCTTCTTTAACCAAAGAATAGAAAATACCTTTTGTAGAGTTTATTTTTATGACGTATTATTATGACGTTCACAGTGTAAAAATTCTTAATACAATAAAATAACAACTTATTTCAAACCCGTTCCATGAAAACAAACGGTAAAATTTGATCAAAAGGGTAGTCAAGATGGCGACACCTGTGCCGAGACAAGTACTTTTCGCCGTTTCATGCCCTTTATTAATTGTGATTAATGTTTAAATGCCACTCACTTTCCAGCTATATCATGATATCAGTAAGAAAGTGATTAGCGTTTATTTCGTATTAATATTCGCTTCGTATCTCGACTTGACTCGCTACAAATTTTATTAACGGGATCTGTAATTTTGTGATCCCGCTTAGAAGTGCCGTCACGAGTAAAGTCGAGTTATAGAGCAGGTCATGAAACTGCATATAAATGTAGACAGTGTGATGTGGCACTGTNGCTTTTATGGAATTTTTCGTTTAAATGATGTCTCTTCTTAGCGAAAATCCAGTTTTGGCGGAAAGTGTCGTCCCTGATTAGCCTGTGCGGACTGCACAGGCTAATCTGGGATGACACTTTACGCACAAGCATTTTGCCCAGTTTTCTCAGAACACGCCACAAATAGGCATAAGTTTGTGCAGTGAGTATCGTCTAAGTACCTGTTATCGAACAGCACCTATTATTGGACGTTTTGTTTTGGTTCTGTATGTGCATGCGCAAAAGTGCGCATGACGTCACATCCATAAACAAATGGTCATACATGAGGTCCATGACCTACTTGCCTACTTAGCTTGAAACAAATGCGCCGAAAACAGGTTACAGGAATGCATTTATTGTTATTTACACGGTTTTATGTGTTTTTATGTCCCCCAGTCTATACTGGGGGACATATTGTTTTTGCCCTGTCTGTTTGTTTGTTGGTTTGCACAAACTTTAACATTGGCCATAACTTTTGCAACTTGATATTTGGCATGCATGTGTATCTCATGGACCTGCACTTTTTGAGTGGTGAACGGTCAAGGTCATCCTTCAAGGTCAAAGGTCAAATTTATGGCTCAAAATCGCTCAAAAGGGGACATAGTGTTTCACAAACACATCACTTGTTTGCTTTTACTTTTTGAATGCATTTATCAAAACATGCATTTACATACCAAAAAGTATATTTCTGTTTGCAATTTTGATTGCAGCAGACGCATAATTTTTCGCCGAGTCCGGGTCACGTGATGGTCATGTTTTTTATATTCACTGGAGTAGTGTTTATGAACTGTCCGGTAATAGGTCATGTTTACATCGGCCGCCATTTTGTTTTGTCTGCTAGAGATGACGATAACCAGGGAATCATTGTTATGAATTCTTGAAGAATATTTGCTGGAAAACTTTACAGATAAAAAAAATAAATGATTGAACTGTTAAATTTGTTAAAACAAATTGTTTTTGTTATTTAAGTGTTTTCGAAATAGACAATTTTGACGTAATTTCTTAGGTGTTCGATAACTGGTTCGTCCACCATAAATTAACTACCCAGGAAAAGTGTGATTGAGAGAACTGACTGCCCTTTTGTGACTGAAATACTGTGGAAGTAGGATAAACAAACAAAAAAAGCAACAGTTTAACAAACAATTCAACATATCTCATATTTAAGAAGCGCCCTCTGTGCTTCAAGAATTTTAATTTAATTTCTTCCAGAACAATTCCGAGAGCTATCAGACCTCAAGTGGCCGACTGGATGGGCTGGCCTGTATGGATAGTACGGTGGTTGGGCTGTATGAACGCTGCAAGCAATGGACCCTGGGGCATGCTGACAGGTAACCATGGCGATGAAGGTAGAAACTGAGGTGTTATTATAACATGTATATTTAATTATTTTTTTTTATGGCTGTTTTGTGTTAAAACCCGAGCGTTCGGCGGGCTGTTCGGCGGCAGGAAATATAAGTGCTGATCATATCTTTGTTCAGGATAGATGGATTTTCATATGACTTGCCATAAGTGATCAGCATGATGAAGCCCTTGGTCAAGGTAACAGATCAAGGTCAAGGTAAAATCTAGGCAATTTGTAACAACACTTTGTCCAGAGCATAACTTTGTCGAGCATGGATTAATTTTCATTCAACTTATCAGCATTGAACAGCATAATGAGACAGAGTATAGACCTAGTGACCTTGTCCTTGCTTATGAGACTCCGTCTGAGCATAATAATAATTTTTTCCACATAACTTAAAATCCATTCATGTTGGGCATAGTTATGCTCCGGAAAAAAAGTCAAGAACTTATTTCCTAAATTTCAACTTTGACAGTGAATTGTGACCTTGACCGTGGATGTAGTTTTTGTGCGCAATAATTATATAAAAACACATCCACGCTGTTGAAAAAACAATTTAATTTTACCTTTGACTTCGAATTGTGACCATAAGCTTGGATCCACGGACCTGGTTTCTGCATGCAACACTCTGTCTCATTATGCTGTTCAATGTTGATAAGTTGAATGTCTCATTATGCTGTTCAATGTTGATAAGTTGAATGCAAATCAATCCATGCTCGACAAAGTTATCACTGACCTTAATTCGTCTCAAACTAAGCACAATGATATATGGATAAGAGGATGATGCACGCCAAATTGCATTGTACACCATCTGTTACTAACGGAGTTATGGCCCTTTGTATCTTGAAAAATGCTTTTTACTATAGGCACATTTGTGTCAGGAGCGATATCTTGGAAGTGCTTTGGCGAATTTTATCGAAACTTGGTATGAGTATATATATGGATAAGAAGGATGATGCACGCCAAATAAAAAAATGCTTTTTACTATAGGCACATTTGTGTCCGGAGCCATATCTTGGAAGTGCTTTGGCGGATTTCATTGAAACTTGGAATGAGTATATATATGCATAAGAGGATGATGCACGTCAAATGGCATTGTACACCAACTGTTAATAACGGAGTAATGGCCCTTTGTATCTTGAAAAAATGCTTTATAATATAAGCTTACAGCTGTCCGGAGCCATATCTTGCAACTGCTTTGGCGGATTTCATTGAAACTTGGTATGAGTGGATATGTTGATAATCAAACACCCATCACAGGTACAAATGAGTTAAAACAAATATGGCAAAAGGCACAACCCTTCACTTATACCTTTTCTTTTAGTTCTACACCCATCCATAAACAAAATTTATTTGGCGGGGGATATCAATTCAACGAATTTGCTTGTTTACAAAAAGAAATTGATTGCATCACACTCTATTTTTAGACTCAAAATTTCTCCCAAGAATACTTTTCTACAATAAGATACAATTACTACAAGAAGTTTGAAAACATAGATATCTATAGACAAAACAATTTGTATAAGATAACCCGATGACCAAACTTTCACAGATTCACCGTACATACTGGTCCAACAAGGATAGGGTTCACCAATAATATTTTATGTTTCATTGATCAATTCTTTTTTTGATTCTTGGGGATAATGCCCCATAGGTCTTATTTTTGTAAAAATGAATTAATTTTGGTACTTTGGGAATACAGTAACATTTCTGTATAAAAAGTATAAATTCCTGGGTAAAGAGCAGTTTTTTGGGGAAAGAACAGAGAGGCATCATAATCACCCTGCCAAATTGGAAAACACTATTTATCAACATTCTGCTATTTTTTTAATATCTAGGAGAATTAACTTAACAAAATTCCCCTACTCCTTTTTGGAAATCATGAATCATCGGCCTACTTTAAAAAATATTGAAAACCCTGGTAAGGTAGAGTGATTTATATTTTTGCAATTGTTCAATTCTCTTTCAGTCTGGAGAAGGATACAGGCTACCAGTTGTTCCTGCGTCTGCTGAGTGAGCACCTGGGTCGTCTGTATTCTAATGGCGCCACCCAGGAGTGGAAACAGGTCAAAGGGAGGTAAGTCAGACAAAGAGTGGTCAGTCAAAACAAAGGGAGGTCAGTCAGACAAAGGGAGGTCAGTCAGACAAAGGGAGGTCAGTCAGACAAAGGGAGGTCAGACAAAGGGAGGTCAGACAAAGGGAGGTCAGTCAGACAAAGGGGGGTCAGTAAGAGGACTCTGTTGTATTTAAAGTGCAAATGGCCGTATGCAACTAACATAAAACCAGAAAAGCCTGTGAGTTACTCGCAGTCAGTTCAGGTTTTATGCTGTTTGCTGCTCATCAGTATCTTAGGGTTGGGAAGTAAGCCTTTTAAACTTGATTTTGGAAAGAAAGGTCTTAAATTAAATTTGATTTTCTAAGAGACTACAAAAGTGTCAAATTGCGTATCTGAGTGGTAAAGGGTTATGTGGAATACATAGTGCAATTGATGCCCATTGTGGGGGCAAAAATAGTTGTTCAGCATCAAAAGGTGACGGGGTTTCAAACTAACATTTTGAACAGAGGACATAGCAGTTTCTGAGAAAATTTAGGCCACAAACACTTATTTTAGGGATCATGGGCTCGTAGGTTGCTTCTTATTTATATCTTAGTTTGTTAGTTTGCAGTATTATGAAATATTGGAATAATTTTATGGAAAAATAAAATTGAAACTTAAAATATGTAATTACCATGAAATGAAGGTATGCAAGACACCTTTTTATCCCCATTGAGACATTGGACTATTTGCCCTTGAAAATAGAGGACAAAGCATTGAAAGGGTATTGATCGCATTAGAAAGTTATAGCAACAACATTGTTTATAATAACAAGAAAGTATTTTCCGGTAGAAAAAAATCAGACTGGATCACTTTTTTCGCTGTTATAAATGAGATAATTATGATTCAGAAATACTTTGCAGGATCTACTCCAAGTTCCACGTGAGGCGGGTACAGGAGTTGTTGGAGGTGGGCCTGTACAACCTCACGGCTCTCTTCATCACCCTGGGGATGACTGCAGACCTGGAGGACGTGGTATGTGGGAACGCTCTGGGAAAACGGGGCTTTATGCATGAGGGTAAAGTTTCCTCCCAGATTAGCCTATGCAGTCCGCACAGGCTTATCAGGGACGACACTTTCCGCTTTTGTTGTATTAGTTTCCAGTTTAGGCGGAAAGTGTTGTCCCTGATTAGCCTGTGGGGACTTCACAGGCTAATCTGGGACGACACTTTACACATCTGCCTTTACAACCTCACTCTTAGTCACTGGGTATGACTGCCGATCTGGAGGACATGGTCAGTGGGAAAACGGGGCTTAATGCATATTTATAAATTATTGTCCAAGATTTGCCTGTGCAGTCCGCACAGGCTAATCAGGGACGACACTTTCCGCTTTTGTTGTATTAGTTTTGAGTTGAGGCGGAAAGTGTTGTCCCTGATTAGCCTGTGCAGACTGCACAGGCTAATCAAGGACTACACTTTCCACTTTAATTGTATTAGATTCCTTTTAAGGCGGAAAGTGTCGTCCCTGATTAGCCTCAATGAATATTTCAAACTTGGAAATAGTTTCTAAATTGACGCCCTTGATTAATTATTGGATGATTACAAATTTCTCATAATGTATTTGTTTATAATTTTAAATTACGTTTGTTTTACATTATATCAAATTTCATTTTAAAGAATTAGTCAACATAAGAATATAATGTTTTACCATTTCTGTCTGTCAGAAACTCAATGTACAAAGGCTGTTTTGATTTTTAATAAAGTAAACCAAGTAACACGAATTTGGAAGACAGAAATGAGAAAGTGATATGGGCCTTGTTCTGGGAAAACTGGGCTAAATGCATGTGCGATAAGTGTTGTTCTTGATAAGCCTGTGCAGTCTGCACAGACTTATTTGGGACGATTCTTTATGCACATGCATTAAGCCCTGTTTTCTCAGAGAGCGGCTGAAATGTATTCTGTTAATACAGGCCTCCAAGCTGGTGGATTTTTATGACATGCTGGACATCTCCAGTCTCACGTTTGCCCGTCGCTCCGTGGTATGGAAGGGTGTACTGGTCCTGACGCTTGTGTACGTGAATAAAGGACTGGATGTGACATTCCTGGCTGAGAAGATGGCTGTGTCATTTGAGGCTGCAGTCAGGTATGATATGTTAGAAAGTTATCCCTGTGTAATATTGAACTGCCCTCTTTGAGAGGATTATATTTTTATGCCCCCTTTCGAAGAAAAGGGGGTATAT
>VMBQ01007207.1:0-31570 GCA_007657795.1 Dreissena rostriformis | reverse complement strand
TAGAGTAATTTCGGGTAAATCCGACCCGCGTGTATTATCGACCCCCAGTAATTAAATTCATGTTATTAATGTTCTTACTATGTTTTCTCAGAAAAATATAAAGTACATCGGCCTACGTCATGTTTGACGTCATCGCGCGCCATTTTTGATGTTTCCATAGGAATAGTGAACTTTCAAATTTTTACCGCGAAAATTTAAACGCATTGTCGAGCCTTGGGCCCTCACTTATTGCTGCCTCATCGACACAAATTGTCAACAATGTTTCAAACGCTTCACAGGATGAATCTGATCATACATCGTCAAAGAAACAGTCCGAGTCTTATGCTGCTGAACGCGGTACGTCAAACCACATTGAAAATGTAAATAAAAATGTGTCCGAGCAGACGCTGCCGCCGGTTGCTACCGTTTCCAGCCCATCGCAAGTGGTTACCGAGCCATCTCCGACAACATCGCGCGATGATCAACGTGAGGTTCTGGCAACAATAGAAAATGTTGAGAACATGCCCGGGATTGTATCTCATGCGTTTAAGCACTTGCGTGTACCTCTAGCGAAACCAAAGAAAACGGTGAAACAATTGCGCCGTGTATTGCCAAAGGCGCTTTCTGGTCAAGAGGCATTAAAGTTGCTAAAGGAGCGTGAACAAAAGAAACAAGACGAAGAAATGGCTAAAAAGAATCGAAAAGATGAGCGTGAAACTAAACGTAAACAGAAGGAGGAAGAGAAGGAACGTAAAAAACGTGAAAGAGAAAATAAAAAGATAAAGAAAACAGCACCAAACTGCAGTAAACAAAAACAAAAGCGTAAGCGGAACGACAGTGAGTCATCAGATTCTGAACTGTCAGATGTTCCGTACATGGACGCCGACAGTGATGATTTCGAAGAGAGCTTTGTCAACGTCTGCCCAATATGCGACACCCTAAAATCCAATGACGGTGACCCTGATGCATGGATAAGTTGTGAGTCGTGTTGTAAGTGGTGGCACGTCGTTTGCGCTGGTTACAATAATGCAGACATAGACGATGAGTTTGTTTTTGTCTGTAATGCATGCAACTAACAGCAATATTGTTATAGCATAGGTTTTCCGCTTAAGGTTAATCAAAGTATGTATTTGGAGTCAACATCACGATTAATTAAAACTCTAATTACGTCATATCTTAGTAGTAGATATTAACTTTGCATGCTAAGTTTGCGTCTGACTCACTTAGTTTATTTATATTTACAGTGTTAATATCATTTGTGTTTCTCAGATTTTTAATGTTTATTAAAAAAAAATTGATTTATGCATACATCTGATTATTGTTTTTTAAAACCCCTTAAGGGGGTCGATAATTGCCGCAAGGGGTCGATATTAGCAGAGGCCGTTTTGACTTTAAACCGTTTCAACCATACACTTTAGTTTGAGGTACAAGTAATTTCATTGGCTTAAATTATCCAATTAAACTTGGTATTTCTTAGTGACATGTATCTTCTGAAGTGAAAGTAGTAAAGAAACGAAAATAATGTTATTTATCACTAAAGGGTCGATAATACCCGAAATTACTCTATGTGGAAAGTGCACGTACTTAATGCCATATGTGAAGATTGCACGCGTGTTAACAAGTCTTGTAAAATAGCTTAACATCGCCAAATTTTCTGTCATTGACCCATGATCACATTCACCAAAGTCGTTGCGAAATGACGAAATAAACATGTTTGCAACCACAATTGTTTCACGAAGGAGATAAACAACTGTTGGAATCCATCGGTTGTTTTGTTTATATGGTTCTTACCTGCAGACTTTGCGCGTAAACTAGTTACAGGACGAGGCTTACACTCAATACTGAACTTAAAAACACCAACAATTTACTTTATCCAAAAGGAAATGGCCGATTCCGAAGGGACTACTTAAATTAATTATTCAATGTGTAAATGCCTTATGAATTAAATTCACTTCAAATTTAGTAAAAAATTGCCGTAAAGTTAAGACTTCTTAATACACATTACATAAGATCATATCCGGTAATTCAGGAAAGCACTTACACAAATAATTACATTAAATGCAACTGACAATATCAAATATTACAGAAATAACATGAAAAAGAGAAAAGAAAACACCAAACAAACAAAATTATTGTTGTAACTAGGTTTAAACCGTATGCCACAAAAACAGGAACACACAGTTGTACAAATCCGTATGTGTGTTAAATGCATTTCTGGATTTAAAAAAAATGAGTATACATGTTGGATTAACCACACAGAATGAACTACCCAACATAGTTCGAAGGCATTACTTAAACCAAACATGTTAAACATTTTGCATTCGATGCCTGAAATACTTCACAATGTTATGACAACTCTAACATTATGTTGTGGACCTACGTGACAATTATCATGCTTGTTATACATGTAACAAATAACAATCCTTGTACGTCATATCCAGCAGCTGGAGTTTCACTTCTTTATATTGTACGTCATATGTCATAAAAGTATTCCCCTCATCGCCGTAGCATTGACCTTCCTCGTTATTTGTATATAATCGAAAGACTGGAGAGTTTTGCGCTGTCGCCAGTTTCGTTTAAAAATTGGCATACTTTAAAAAAAGTAAGTATAATACATCCCATGTTCATTCTTTTTAGACAATCATTTCTGTCATACTAACCATAATACATTGCATTTTTTTACCTATTCCAATTACCGTGTTTAAGTGTAAAACTGTTGTTTATATACTACCGGTATTTATTTTTACTTTTTTTTTACTTTGAATTAACGTGCTGTGCAAATGATGCTTTTCAACGTTAAACATTTTTTGTCGGTTTTTATCGAAAACCTGTGACATTTTTATTTATGTTAATCGTACATAATGTGTAGCATTTGCTGCTTTTGTTTTAGATAAAACACATTCTGAAAATTATTATAAATTTAATTCCATTGGTTAAAATCATTACATTTGCCATACTTAAAGGTCACCCTAAAGTCATTGTAGTAACGTAATAATTCTATGCATCATGTTTTATTGCAGGCTGTACAAGAAAATGGTTGCTCCAAAAACGCTATCGGTTCTGATGACAATGTTGCTCAGCTCGGCAATCGCAAAATCTAAGTCAAAATGTGATGTAGTAAGAGCACTTCGGGCGGAAGGCGTGCCAGACAGTGATATGAGAAATTGTAAGTATGCTGTTATGTTTGAATCAACAAAGACAAATATTAATTGAAGAACATGTGTCACTTTGTTTGGACTTACGCCTTTTCATAAACAATCCATAGCGAACATTACTTCACATTACAAACGATGAAATGGTTAAATATACAATTTCTTTTTTTGTAAAAATAATAATTATATTAATATAATACTAACAATAATTGCCTTATTGCCTTCGAAAATTAAAAACATTGGTAGATAAATACCTTTTCAAGAATGCACGAACTTTAACATACACATATCAACTGCTGCGTTATTTTTCAGGGCTGTGCCTTGTGGAGCACGAAAGCGGTTTTGTGTATGACATCGTTCACCACAATTCCCCCGGTCACGGTACAGACTATGGCATATTTCAACTCAACGACCGATTGTATTGCGACAGGCCAAACGGGTACAGTGGAACTACTTGTTGGAGATTGAGAACAGACGGGTGTGAAGATACCTGTGCATGTATGATTTATACTAAAAATCATTTAACAAAAAAGAAATCAATTAATGCCCGTAAGATTTACGTAGTTTATCGACTCTAAA
Source organism: Dreissena rostriformis (assembly GCA_007657795.1). Taxonomy (NCBI): domain Eukaryota; kingdom Metazoa; phylum Mollusca; class Bivalvia; order Myida; family Dreissenidae; genus Dreissena; species Dreissena rostriformis. The sequence continues at coordinate 27,860 of VMBQ01007207.1, read as the reverse complement.
TAGCTATTTGTTGTTCAAGTCTAATATAATGTCAAGTGTTGACTATAAGAAAACGATACATAAAAATCATTACTATAAAATGTACCAGTTCTTTTACAAGATGGATTGCATAAACTTGACTAAAATACTCTTGAAGAACATAAAGTACATGTTATGCTTAGGTAAAGTTACCGGGTCGAATTATCGAACTTCGGAAGGTTACAATAGTAAAAGGGCGCTAACCGTTTGAGCTACCTTCTAAATCCTTAGCTTTTTTTTGCTACAGCGTTCAATGACAGTTACATTTCAAACGATGCCCACTGCGCTGTCAGATTGAAGAACTGCGATGGTTTCTCTGCTTGGTAAGATGTTATCATTATTTTGGGAAAAAAAACCTTTTCTTTCAGGTTAAATAACATGATCAAGGCTTAATACGCAGCTGATAATTTGCATAATGATGATTATCTTGTTACTAATATAATAAATTACTTCTGCTGTTGATAATGCGATGATAATGAAAATATAATTATGAACTATTGTTATAAGATTATGCGGCTCCCATGTTGCTGTTGCTAATAATGCTGTTGCTGCTGCTGATCACTGTTCTGAATATTATGTAGCCCCTGTTGTTGTTGCTGCTGCTGCTGCTGCTGACGATGACTATAATGATTAATATACTGGTAATGGTTGATGATGCTGATGATGATGTAGATAACTAATTTAATTTTTCGAGTTAAGTCAGGTCGCCAATAACAGAACATTAACTACTGTTTTTTCCGATTTATTAAAAAAACAGCTTCTTTGAGTTGAACCGGAGTATGAATAGAAACACGTTTTTGTCGCTGTTTGATATGCACACAATTTTTATTAATTACGCGCTGCTATATCTTAAATTTTGGCAACAATTTTCTGCAGGACCGAAACATCTTCTTTAATAAGGAAACCCGTGATTTGATTGTTGTTCACACATGTCCGGTCCGTTTCAAAACATTTTGTTACACTCTATAGATTTAAACAAAGAACACGTACAATAAACCATGAATGTGCCGTATATGTATCATTTGACATTTCGCAGATAATGATAAAACTAAAACAATGATACAAAATCATGAAGACCGCACTAAACACATTGTCGCCACTTACAAAATACAAATCCTTATGTGAAAATATAAAACACATCAGTTTACGACCAAAAGAAACACAAAGAACAGCACTTTCTTCCATAATTCCAATGATATATGTAATGTATTAAATATATATTTTTTTAGCTTTTATTCACCTCCATACATTACACATTAGTTTTTATGTTAGTGTGTTAGTACATAATAACTTTCCTTTAATAATTCGTCGAAATTTGCTCGATATATATCAGCTCTATGATTTCAGAGATAAAATCCATGCTTGCACTTAAACAGACACAAACACTCATTTTTACCACACAGACACATACCCAAATAACATGTTATGTTAGAAACAAAAGTTTGGACTTTCGAAAAATATAAACCTTTAAACAATCACAGACAATCAAATAACCATGGTATTAAATATTTAATGCAAACAGCGTATTAATAATACCTCCGAATGATGGACCATGTTACTGTACATATATGGACTCACAATTTTCTTTAGTGTCTGGTCCAAAAGCAGAATCGGTATTCTTTTGAATGACAATCGGTTTTAAGACAAGTATAAATGATAATATTAACCATACTCTGAAAGTATCGGTAACCAATTCAAGTGTAGACTGTATATTTAGATCAAGTGACATACACGCAATAGAAAATATTGCCGATACACAAATAAAGGTTTTTGAATCGAAATTAATTATACTTGCTTGTTATATTCGATTTAAATGTTGATTCTGTTGTATAAATATCGCATTTTCATCTAGAACGCCAGCGAAACAGCTGCAAAACGCTGTTTACGATTGAATGCTTGAATATGTCATTTAAAAAATAGAGAATCGCTGATGAATTATTATGTTGCCCGTGAATTCTGTTTTAAAGCTCGGATAACAGGTTGACACAATGACATAATCATATTATAAAATAAGAAAGCAGCAAGAACATGTTTAATCATTAACCATTATTTTGTTCCCCTATTGGAAAATGTCCGCTATTGGCGAGGGTGGGAGTGGTTTTGATGGCGTTAAACACAATCCTGACTTAGAAGTGGAAGTGCATCAACCATTTCAAATTTCATTTTAAGGTACGCATGGAGGGATAATTGCCAGATCGATCTCAGCACCAACTCCGCATACGACTTCCACGGCTGTTAGTGTATGACGTGATGGTTCAATATCCGGAAGAGTCTAAACTTTAGCTTAGCTCAAGATGGAATACGTTGAAATACTATTTTGGATATCAAATGTACATTGGTATGTAATGAATGTGTACTATTGCACAAATAAAGTAATATTTAAACATTGACAATATCTGTATTTATTGTGTATGGGTATGTCTCTTTCAGAAATTACATATAGTGTACGATAATTTCGATTAGGTACGATACAACAGTGGCATTTCTATGTTCAAGCTAACGGCTAGATTTATATTTAAGGAAAGTGGCCAAGAAGCTACGAAATACAGGAGAATATTTACAATATATCACTATTTTCAATTGTCAATATAAAGAAGTGAAACTCCAGCAGCTGCAGCAGTATTGCATTNTTGGAAGGAGACCAGAGCAACAGAGTAACAACTTTTTGAGGCACGATGAAATGAAATTACTAAACTGAGGCAACCGCGTTAGAAGCACTTGGTGCTAAGAGCGGTTTAAAGGCAAGCCGAACCTCACACTAAGCACAGAATCAATCACGATACACACCAACTACACATACGAATTTATTTATTGCAAGAACAATATAAATATGCTGATAACTAAACCACAACAAATAGCAAAATAAAAACATAAACAGTGCATGCGTTTAAGTGTGATATTGTTTTACTACAATTTAAGAGCATATTCCTACAAAAAAAGAAACTGTTCACTATGAGTCGAAAATATTAATTAGTAGGACGGAATAAAATATTAACAATAAATATTCATAGATGTTAACGTGAACAAGAAACTAAAATTTATTTTACTAAAATATTGTTTTCGAAATGTTTGCACTCAATTAAAGTTTCTATTAAATTAAATTGGAATACACTTTACATAAGCTATTTCCGGTTGATGATTTAATTCTTCCTATTTTACAAACTTGCTTTGAGAGCTAAATATGCTAAAAAGGCTGCTGAATAGGATAAATGTGATTATTAGGCTGTACTTATGACTCATCCTAATTACTTTCCGTTGCATGCTAATTATGCTTAATAGGCTTCTACAAAGGACGATTATGCAAAAAGACTGTATATTTCGTAACATTTTATAAACTTGCTAAATACTCTAAGTATGATCAATATTTTGCTAAAACGTCTTCATTTTTCAATAGGCTATCTGTCTCAACCTATTTAATAAACTTGTTAAATATACTAAATAGACGAAATAGGCTTATTTCACATACGTTGCTCTGAAGATGAATGGAAGGCTTGTGTCTTGCAAGCATCGCCGTCTTATAACGGTGAACACTGCCACCGAATAATTAAAAACATTTGTATGCATTTATGGAAAAAAAATGTCGACTCACCTTTTATTCAGAATACATCCTTTTGTTTAAGACGTAAATCAAACATGTATCTTAAAGTGCTCGTCATGTCATATCATATCTTTATGATAAAGTGCCGTAAGACAAAAAATCTGACGTTCTGACGCTTACAATAACATCCTGGATTGGTTTATGCGTGTATGTAATACCGTATTTACGTCAAGTTTTCGGACGCTTACAAATAACTAATTTGTTTATCATGAACAGAGTTTGGGAAAACAAGAATCTTAAGGCAGCGTATTTACTGCCTTTCGTTTCGACTAGTTGTCGATTAAAGATATTTTATGAAAGTCATACAGAACACATTTTGCTTAAATTGATGGGATTAACAAAAATTAAGAACTATAATTTAATAGTTATTTTTCGAAATATATAATGTAATGAAGGAAAAACATTATTTCATTTTATTCATGTCTATAATTTTGTGAACTAAAAACGTGTTGTTCTCGCAGTTTTCATATACAAAAGTGACATTTACAAATGCGCTTATTAAAGTGCATTCAGGAATTCAGGCTCCACCTCAAGCCACTCGTGAAATTGAATTCGATCATTCACCGAAATCTAAAATATCCTCTATGTGTTTATAATAAACAATATAATTATGTTCTAATATGTTGTTTCAAATACCATTCACTACAGTCTTAACTGCATTTGTTTACGCTACTCTGTGAGCGGGTTTACGTGACTATTCTGCTGCCAGTCTCAAGGAATGTGTCTGAACGGACATTTCAATGCGTATATTTGCAATTGAGTGATATTTAGTCTATGTTGTTTCATTAGAGTATTTCCAATCTCATTCGGACTAATCGAACCATGACATTAAAAAAACTCAATCATTTAACCGAGATTTCTGCTAAAGAAGCGTGTCTACGCTGTCCATAAATACCCTCATACATTTAAATTTTCGGACAAAAACAATAGCATTTGAGTCATGTGCATGCATTTGATCGTATAAATATTATTTCAATTTAAATTGATTATTGAAATGAATTTATGACTAACCTAAACACATCCTGAACTGGTAATTATAAAACACGTAATCTTAATTACGCTGCATATCTCGGGAAAAGCTATCCGCTTGTAGTTAATGGCTGATGAGATCATAGTGTTTCAAATATGTTTAACTCAATCGAACGCGAAATTACTGGTTTGGAAAATACACTTTCCGAAAGCAAGTGTTTAATAGCAGTTGAACGATTGGCTGAGATCAACATCTCAACGTCCAATTAGATCACACCAATAATTTTATTGGACGATTTGATTTTGAAAGGCTTATGTTGTTTTGCAAAACTTATAGCGGATGTTTTTGTGTTACACCGGGTTTATTCGTTTTTATGTGCATCACGAAATAATTCAATTTAATCACACGTCCGGTTTTCTCTGAGGTAAACATATCCGGTAAAACACCTATAAATAGTTATTACACGCCATCAATTTGAAACCACTGTCGTAAAATTCATTACTTGGTGAGTTTTATTTCACATTTAAAGTAAATATTCGTGTGATATGTTTATGTCTAAAAACGATTGTTAATGAACATGTACTCTATTTTTAAATGAAAATGCAAATAGATTGTATTACAAGTTCACAGCTGATGAATTGTGTTTGTTTTCCACAGAATTCGTGATCTGTTGTCATCATAACCAAAACAATGACGTCTGCCCGGATATTGGTTGTCCTCATGGTTGTGTGCATCCTCGCAGGGAGTGTCGTGCAGCAGACAGAAGGTACGACATTTCATAGATATGTGTCTCAATTTTGATATTTTTTTTCATTTAAAACGATACTATTATTACAAATTTTAATTATAGACAATAGTTCAACACATAACCAAAAATCAATTACACTCGAAACTACGAATGACGTTGCCGGTCCCGTACGATTTCCCTAATAAACTTAACTTTAAGCAGATGCGATTTAACGAAATCGCGGTAGACAGAAACATGCTCTGTTACGAATAGATTGTTCGGTCCCTTCGTTAAATTAAATATTGAATATGTTTGGAATCTCTACTTTTCATATCTTATCGAGAAGATATTCATACCTGACTTAAGCCGAAATATAATTATATAACACTTATTATTACGAATGGTTTATTTAATCACAGTTATTGATGAAACAAAAACATGCACATCGTGCTTCACCAGAACTGAGTAGTATAAGTCTATAATCGGCCCTGGCAGGCACGAGGGTCGTTATGTCGTTCGCGGGCCGAATATAGACGTCCTGTCCAGCATTGTCGTATGTTATTGTCTAATTATAAATACTTTGACAATAGCATACTATAGAGCTTGGCCAAATGTTTTTAATCGACCCGAGGGTCGTTATATTGCTAGGGTCGATTATAGACGTCCGGCTCTAATATATGTATATGAAACATGTTATCATTTTTTCGTTCCCTAAAACTAAGTACCAAACTTAAAATACGTTCAAAAGTACGACATTTATCTCAGACTGCGTCACTTAGTTTATCGGTTACAATATACGTATATTTATATACTCGTATTTTATGTATGGTGCCTTTTCGATTTCGTTGATGAAACGGAATTTATGTGCAGTCGTAAACGACTACATTAATCTCGATACTTACGATAATATAAACATCGTACATATTGATGAAACGGCCTCCAGCTTTCTGAACTTTTATTTCCAGTTATCTGAGGCAATTTATGCCGGCTCTTGACTTACGTTCTTCTATGACTAGACAAAACCAGTTTGAGCTGAACTGGCTTTTCAGGAAAACGATTTGTTTGAAGTGGTTGTTTAGACAGTAAAATATAAGATTAATAAATAAATACTAGACTAGTAAATAAGCATCCACGAATTCAAACATATTTCTGAGTGTGCGTTAATTCATAATAAGAAACTCAGAAAGGAATACAATACATCTCTCTCAGTAGTCATATGAGTTTGTTAATCGTTTTTTGTCAGAATAGACATTTTTTTCCAAAGAATGGCGCTTTAATGGAAAGGAGAAACGAAAATAAAGTGCATTTTGTTGAATTTACATTGTTAGAAGCATTAAAATCATGTTATCAATGAAGTAAGCGTGTCGCTAGTTCATTAAATTTTGTTTGATAATTCCTTTTTCAAGCACTACCACAGCTTCAATTAATTGATGTTTTTTTTTATAGTTTCTAATCTACAGTTTCAGTTGTATTCAGTATTTTCATTTGTCCAATTGTGTTGATGGTTTTTTTTCGCTTTGTTTAGTAATATGTGGCATAATTTTATTTATCTCGGTCTGGACGCCATTTTGTTCTGTTGACGTTGCGCAATCGGATTCTTATCAGATATTTTTTTTAGAAAAAAAAAGGCCGCGGCAAAAATATAATATATCTGCCAAGCGGAACGAATGTGACATCATTTTTTGTTTAACTATTTATAGTAACACGATGTTTTTTTATAATTATAACTTTGTTCAATATTACCAGAATTAAAACTGTAAAAATTTCAGTTCCCCATATTTTCTACTTTATACCGTGGATCGTTATAATCGTTATAATGATTCTATCAACAGTTATAATACTATAAGAAAAACTTAAAAAATATCATTTATTTAGAATACCGGGTAACCATTTATTAGTAATATTAATATTCTAAATAATATGTAACTTAATAAAGTGTTCACTTGTCCATCTGTCTGTTCCTTTCTTCAATTCAATACAGTGTTAACGTGGGGTAATATTAGAAAACGCGCTTGGAGAATAACGAATATCCGGATTAGTGTTATATTTTGATTGACACATTGTAATTACGGGTCATACAATATTATAATTTTGTTGATTTTAGCTCAGTGTCGTTGTGCATTCTTGCTCCGCGGATGTGGCCGCAACGAGTGTTTAAAGGGAAGATGTGGATTGTTCCGTTTACGCAAAAAATGCTGCTCAATTTCTAGCCATGAGTGTCAACAACAGTTCGATGACGAGGAAGAGGTGGAATGGAGGCTGGGAACCACTCTGCCAGATGTACACAGAAATGGTACCATCTGAGCACGCAACAGCTGGGAACCAACTGACTAGCACATCACAATGAAATCTATGCTACCTGTACATGTGCTAACATGTTTAGTTCTTATTATAAGTAATTCTTTTGTGTTCAAATAAACTGTGTGTGAACAAATTGTAAAGTTACCAACTCTTTAAAGATAAGGTAAAATGTATTTATTTTATATAATAAAGCAAAATTTACTGAACTATTCGAGTTGGTACATCTTTGCAAAAAAGGGAAGTAACTACTGCATGGTAGATATATACCATCAGCAAATGGATCAAGAGTTAATCATCTTAATATCATGACATCTCCTTTTTTATCAAATTATAAATTGTATTATTCTTATAACAATAAATCTGGATAATGACTTATGAAACATCAATCAAATATCAGCATTATTAAAATGTACCATTAATACAGTTTATCAACTCTTGAACACTTTTACAAATATTCATCAGAAAATGTTTATCGTAACATGATACGTCATGTGATTATACACAGAGGATTTCACTGTCCCATTTTCATTGTAGTGTCTGTTTTATCTCTGTTCCTCAGGTCTGCCGCTAAAACTGAAACAGGTTAACAGAATACATTTATTTCACATCGACTCACGAACTGGTGGTTTTGAAATACGACCAGAACGGGTGATATAGAAATTATGATCGCATTGTCTGTCACTAGAAATTGCTGGCTTATCAGCACTGGTTGATGAAGGCAATTTGCATTCATTTGTGTTGGTCTGAGTTTACGAAGGTAATGGGCTGTTATTATTTGTACTGGGTGATGTGTCTGATAAGTTTAACTCTTTCTCAACATTTGTGTCATTGGTGGTGGAAGGCTGATCATTTATTTTCATTAAGTGCTCCCTATTCCTACAGTACTTTGACCCATCGGGAGTCTGTACCATGTAAGATCTGTCGCTGGATGTTCACACGACAGTGGCTGGCTGCCAGGTGTTTCTCTCTGATTCTGATGGGATCACCTTTACTTAAAGTAGGCAAATTTCTGGCAGTTCGATTGTAGTATTGTTTTTATTCATGTCCATAATATTTTACCACAGGGACGCAAATTTCAAGCTTGTCTCTATTTAGCTTGATACCGTTTTGAGCACATGTCTTTAAAACCCGTCTCAAATTTGTGTCATGTGCCTCTGTGGAACTTCCGTACACCAGTATATCGTCAACAATGACTGCACAACCAGGTAATCCTGTCATTATCTGGTCCATCTTTTGCTGGTAGAAATCTTACGAACAGATTAGACCCATTGGCATGCGGCAATATCTGTATCTACCCAGAAAAGTATTGAACGTTGTCAAAAATGATGATTCATGATCAAGTTTCAATGACCAATAACCTGATCGACAGTCCATTTTCGTGAACACCTCTGCAGATTTTAACTGTGACAATATGTCATCAAGCGTTTTCATTGGGTAATGGGGTCTTTTTATGGCTTTGTTGAGATATTCTCTGGAAGGTTACTCGAGCCCCAGTCCATTTTATGTTCTGGAATTCCCGATAAATCCATCGTGCACAAATTATTGCAGTAAATCCAAGAATGTTGTAAATAGTTCTATGTTCAAATTCTATCAGACGTCCACAGTAGTATCTGACACCATGTCATAATGTTGGTCATTATATAATGTGTTCATCAATCATAAGGACTCCATAAATGTGTATATACCTATATTGCGTGTTACTAGTTCGATGGCTACATGTGAAGTGAAGCAAACATGCATTATAACAATCAGTATCAAATATATGAAGGGAAGTAACTACTACATGGTAGATATATAACATCAGCTAATGGATCAAGAGTTAATCATCTTAATATTGTAGGCACCCAGGGCTGTCTCTAAGTCGAGCGGGCTCTTGGGTCGGGATGTGCTCATTAAACATGAACAGCTTTAACGTTTCATTGACTTTATTTCGTGCATGTCATTTCGGTACACCTTAATTATAAACATCGTAAAACTTATCTATGTTGCTTATTAGTCGCGTATATGACTTTCAAAGTTGTCAATGGGGCCAGTTGCATTGGTTGAAATTCAAATAAGCATACAAGAGTATTATTGCTATTCAACCGATGTATTACCATTGCAGCTTCTGTTAAGCGCCTTATATAGGCATCAAAATGCTGGAACTGAATGCTGCATTGCTTGCAGCCAATCAGATTCCAGAATGCAAAGTCAGATGCTGGAAGTACCGTGGCGGTACATCGGTTAAACTATTATATGAACAATAACATTGTGAACAATACTTAATCACTAATTAACATATGCTGCAATATAAATCTGCATTGTTCATAGATAACAAAAACCTTAAAATAACTACACAAAACATTTTCCAGTTATATAGACTTTAAAGGTTTGAGGTGTCTAAAGCTCTCCAGCATTACGCCACACAATCTGTAAAATAGTGCTGCATAGGTGTGACATTAACGGACTTGAAATGATTCAATTGACATGTTATGCTAAATTAGTATAAGACTTCCTATGTGGAGACACATATTACAAGTATCATAATTTCAGCTATGACATATACAAATGTCAATATAAACAATTCATTCCTACGTCAGAGCTAAAGAATGCAAATGGTGGTCAGATTCAAAATCGTAAGCGCCAGTCTAAGATGCTGGAACAATAAAATTCTCATATTAAACAATGGATGGCTTCATTAAATATAAGCTGGATCAATATGAAATACATCAAAGAAATGGATAACTAGAGGAAAGCTATGCTTAGTATACTGTAAGTACTATTCAATTATGACAAAAGCTCTTGTATTATAATTCGGACGGTACTAGGTTCAGACAGAGTCCACCCAGGCTATAACACTATCATGACAGGGGCGAAAATTGAAATATATTTATATTTGCGCCCATTTTCCTCTGAAGTTCATTCATGTCACATTAAAGAATATACAACACAGTAAGTGGTTGATACTGTCTGGCAACAAACCTGTGCCAGACGTTTTATTGATTAAAATAAGTAACCAAGATATACAGATTTATACCGTATTAAACATGTGACATGAAGTTGGACGACCGTCGTCCAACCAGCATAATAAACAGTACACAAATGAAAATATTAAGAACAGTGGCGTCTGTACCAAGGTTAACAAATTAACAATTGACAAGAACATGACAGGACTAGATAAGATAATTTAAAAACACCACTGACAGAAACAAACATGACAAATGGTGTTGTTTTTTACAAGTAATAAGCTTTTCAATAATGCCAAGGTGGGTGGAGGGGAGGATAGTGAAAAAATTCCTGAAAGTCTTGGAGAAAAAACACGCTGTTGCTGGCTTCTTTGTTATTCCAAAAAGAGGCCGTTAAAGGTTACACACGGATAATTTTCAACTATAGCTTTCTTAAAGTGTTTCGCTCAGCCTTTAACCAGTTGGCATTTTTATTGCACCCAATTATAATAACAATGTGCTGAATATAAATAACTTTATCGTACCTATAAAGTATTGTTTTATATTTGCGCCCATTTGCCTCTGAAGTTCATTCATGTCACATAAAAGAATATACAACACTGTAAGTGGTTGATACTGTCTGGCAACAAGATATACAGATTTATACCGTATTAAACATGTGACATGAAGTTGGACGACCGCCGTCCAACACAACGTCCAACCAAGGAGGCAAAGGGCGCAATAGGCAATGTAAATAAGAAGCAATACATTGATGATAGGCACAGCATAGTATTTAGCAGAAGACAAAGGATCTATCATATCATGGCAATGCACAAAGTATATCCAGCAACAAACATTTTCTAGTACAAATATGAGGGTAACATGAATAAGTACATTTGTACATATTAAAATGAACAAACGACCCACGATGAATGCCCTGTACTCCTGAGACAAGTATAAAGTGGAAGATTAAATGTACATATTTGTAATGTAAACATACCCGTGTGATATCTAAATGTTATAAGCAAAAGTATGAGGAAAACCTACAATATGTACATATGTACAAGGAAAGTAGACAAACATCCCATGATGATTGTCTGAACAGGATTGGACAAGCATCCCATGATGCTTGTCCTAAAATGGTTGGTAACAGTAAAAGATTGATTATGTACAGTGCAAAATGGACAAACATCCAATGATGATTGCCTTAACAGGATTGGCCAAACATCCCATGATGCTTGCCCTAAAGTAGTAAAAATAGTGAAACATTGGATATGTACAATGCAAAATAGACAAGCATCCCATGATGACTGCCCTCAAATGTTAAGTATAAGTACTTGAGTCAAAGCAAAAACCAGCGTGTGTGTGAGCATTTATGATTGAATAGGGTTTAAACCAATATTTGGAACCCGTATGTAGCGCCGGATAGCTTTGGAACGCCAACGGCCCATAAGCATGATTTGTTGTTCTGGAACACCTATTAGAACGGCCTGTGTACAGGCACCGATTCTAAAACTGTGTAGCTTATATTTGGTGGTTGGAAGTTGACAAAATAACAACAAGGGTTTGAATATTGTTCGGAATGCATTTTGTGAGATGGGTTCCGAGATGGAAGAAATGAAGAGTGGTCCAGGTGTTGAACCACGCATTTTTAAATATGCTTTGAGAGCTTTGACTGGGCATGTTGAATTTTGTGCTTGAATAATAATTTTTACAGGTTTTTCGGATTTTTTGGTTTTGTTATAATGTAATTCAATGTGGATTGCTTTTGATTGCAATGTGATGTGTCCAAATTGCACCACTGAATTATTCTTGGATGGAGTGGCTGGCAAGAGTTCACCAATCCGAAAAAATCCAAAGAAGGCGAGAAGGATTATCGACTGATACATTGCTTGTTGGAAAGGCGAACCACTAAAAACATGAAAAGTTGCGCGCACAAGTGACTGAATGTGTGTCAAAAGCCGGGGAGTCTGTTGTCATGTTGTGTACGTAATTTACGACATCCTGCAGTCATTCTACGAATAATATATGTATTGCAAGGGTCAGAATGTCCAGCTATAGAATGAAAAAAGGAAATGGCAGAAAGATGGCTGCTTATTGAGGCTGGGGCCAGGTCTTGTGTATACAAGAATGCAACGTATTTAGATTTTTTTAGACTGGACTGGAAAGTTTAAAGTTGCACCAATAATTTGACAGACAAATTGTGAAAACTTATCCCAGCATTTCTGGTTGAAGTGGCGGGTAGTTGGTGCCACGGATGCCTCCAGTAATTGCTGTTCTACTTCAGCAAGTACAGGGGAGAAAGATCCAGAGGAATAGGTAAGGGATGTGGGTCGAGGTATGGTACTGCTTCCCATGCTTGTTGAACCTGTAAGCGAGAAAGCAGGTCACATACAGTGTTTTCTGTGGTTTTGATGTGTTTGGCTCTGAAAAAGAAATTGTGTTGTAGTGATTTCAGGACAATAATCCGGATGAGTCGCATCATAACAGAGTCTTTAGATGATTGTTTGTTAAGGCAAAAGACCACAGACAAATTTTTACATATAAACAGTATGTTTTTGTTTGTCCATGTCTGTCCGAACAATGACACCGCAAGAGAAATAGGGTACCAGAACATTGATATGATGACATTTGGCAGGGGTGGGAAATTCTCCAGAGTTCATGTGTGTGCATCCAAAGCCTTTTGAACCTGATGCATCAGTGAATAGCTTTAAAGAAATGGAAGTGACAAACCGGTCATTTGTCAGTAGTGTGCAACCATTGTATTTTCGAGGAAAGTGTTCCAGAGTTGAAGGTCTGCTCGACATTATTTTGTTAGTTTTATCAAATGGTTGGGATTGGTTTTACCTACAGTTAGATCATATAGTCTGCGAAGAAAACAACGACCTGGTTTGATTACCTTGCATGCAAAGTTTAGGTGGCCTAGGATGGATTGTAGAGTTTTTAAGGACACTTTACGACAATGTCTACATTTAGCAATAAGTACCTTTAGTGCACATATCTTGTCTGGGGGTAAGCTGGCTGAAAGTGTATCAGTGTTAAGATTCATGCCATGAACTTCTATTGATGTAGTGGGGAAAACTGTTTTAGCATGTTAAATTGGTACGCCAAGGTCATTTGAGAGGTTAATGAAAGTATCCAGGGCGAGTTGGCACTCATTTGTTTGTTTACGTCCTACATAGATGAAGTCATCAATAATGTGAGATACCCGAAGAACCCCTAATTTGTGTTGTAAAACCCATTGTAAGGCTTGTGAGAAAGATTCGAAAATCGCTTCTGAAGAAGATGCCCCAAATAGTAACTCTGTTCCAAAATAAAAACAGTTATTGAAGGAGAACCCTAGTTTATGAAAGTCTTTTGGCGAAATCGGTATTATTTTGAAAGCTTCGTCAATGTCCGCCTTAGCGACCAAGGAGCCTCTACCAGCCTGCAAAACAAATCTTGCAATATGGTCAAAGGTCTCAAGTGCAACCGTAGCATTTTCGTATGGGATAGCCGAATTGACAGATTGACCACACTTAGGGAAGGATAAGTCATGGATTATACGGAAAGTGTTAGGAGTCTTTTTGGGAACAACACTGAGGGGGGAGCAGATAAAATTGGCCAATGGAGGTGTCAAGTATGGCCATTTAACACGTCTCAATTTTATGTCTTGTATAATTTTTGTTTTACACGTTTAATGTGATTGTTCACAGATTGATGGTTTTTATGCAAGCATGATGGTATAGAAGAGGTTGTGCCAAGTGAAAACTCATTTTTGAAACCGTCAATCCATTTTTGTTTTTTTATTGTTGTCATAACCAGACGGATATGGTAACAGTTTGTCGGCCGATATGGGCGAAGGTAACTGAAATTTATTTAGACTGTGGAATTTGGGCTTTACTGGCTGTTCTTTTAAAATTTGCAGTTGGTGTGCTAGCGTTGTTTGCATGGTAGGGCCTGACAGGTTTGAAGCATCTGTGTGCGCCATGTGGTTGGTCGCAGTTCCCACACTGATGTATTTGTGAGCATTTGGGCTTAAGGCATTGGGATTTCTGTTGGTAGTCCCAACAGTAACCTGTTCGGCGCATGATGTAAGTTGGCATTGGAGTTCTGGAATTGGAAGGAAAGGGACGAAAATTAGAGTGAGAGTGTGTCTTCGTTAAAGAGCAAAACAGGAAAGTCTCTGTGTGCAGGGTTCCCCAAGGAAGTGGCTGCTGTGCCTTCAGCTGTCTGAACTTGATGTCGTATGTGACCCAGTTTGGTGAGTGTTGTGCGAGGTCTTCAATGATGGACATATATTGGAACAGGCCTAATGCCTCCTCAGGATATTTGGAAACATAAACATCGGCAAAACGTTGGAAAGCACGGCACCATGTGATAATGTTTGTTATGGTCTTAGGGGCTGATTTTTTAACGGAAGTTGTTGTTTTGTTGTCACTGCGTTAAATGACTGTGGTCTCAGTTGTTTGGTGATCAAAGATTAGCTTACTCAAATCGATATATTCTTTGTTCATGATTGCTTTACGCATGTTCACATCAATTGAAGGATGTACACTAAAGAAAAGTCCCAAATAAACACCTTCATTGTTGTGTCTGAGGTCACCGATGTCAAATCCTCCTCAATTGATTGCTCAGACGGCTGTTCGTCGTCACTCGTCTGTTCCACTTCAGGCGCCTGGTTTGATGTCCCATCACTCTTCTGTAGATGAGTTGGCCAATTTCTTTCAAGACTACTACGTGCATCCGCCATCAGCTTCGCAATCCTGGATTAGGGCGCCTCTGGTGGTGAAGTAGCCTTCCTCTTACTGGTCTTGGCAGTGGACGGCTTTGCTTTAGGCATACTAATCTGAAAAAGACGAAAATTAACAGACAGAAAGCATGCACTGCACTAGATTATAGATAGCATGTGTGTATATGCCGATAAAATGACACGTTGAATCATCAAACATCTTCAATCAGTTATTCGAACAATAAGGTGTTTACTGTATGAGCATGTATACTGTCTGCTAACAGTATTAAAAAACAGGATATGTTGCGAAATAGGCTCATATTGGACACACGTATCAATCAGGATACTGATATAGGTTTAGTGTCAAATAGGACACAAGTATATGCAAGTATCAATTAGGATACTGAGGTAAGTTAAGTGTCACATAAGACACAAGTATACACAAGTATCAATCAGGATACTTAAATAAGTTACGTGTCTACTAGGACACAAGTATAAACAAGTATCAATCAGGATACTGAAATAAGTTACGTGTCAAATAGGACACAAGTATCAATCAGGATACTGAAAAATGACATGTGTAACATA
The DNA here is from genome assembly GCA_007657795.1 of Dreissena rostriformis. Lineage (NCBI taxonomy): Eukaryota > Metazoa > Mollusca > Bivalvia > Myida > Dreissenidae > Dreissena > Dreissena rostriformis. The sequence goes on along the minus strand of VMBQ01007207.1, from coordinate 12,023 downwards.
GGACACAGTTAAACACAAGAACCAATGGGTATTGGTTACATAAAGCAGCAAGTATAGTACAGGTGTTAAACCAGATACTCAAATAGGAAACAGGTATACTCAAGTAGCAAGCAGGATACTTGGATGGAAAAAGTGGTAAATAGAACACCATTCCAAAAAAGGCTCTTTTATTAAGGTAAGAGGTTAACACTGTAATCATGATGGAAATGCTATGCTGCTGGCACAAATATTATATAGAATTTAACATATATACAAACGCTGATACGAACGCTCTGCCTACAAGTGTTGTGTGGACTAGGAAGTCACTCTCAATGCCCCTGATTGTACTGTCAGATACCAAATTGCCAACACTAAAGGTGCTGAAATACAGCAATGAATATTGTTGCAAGCAAATAGTGCACATTTTATATGTTTGACTGCTGTTCTGAAAGACTCACATTCACAGACTGTGAGCTGCAAAAAGAACCGCATATGCACGCCATCTGGTGAAACAAACTCCTGCTGAAAGCGTCTGTTAAAGTTATTGAAATTATGCTGCCAGAAATGTACAGACTCTTGGTTTGCACAAAGACACTGCAAACGTTGGTTGGTTTCATCAACCCTTGCATTATACGATGTTCCGTGTTTTCGGTGGAGTATTTCACCTATCATGACACGATTGCAGCCCTGTTGAATAAGCCAGCATGCAAATGCAAAAATAGTATCTGCCAATGTTGCTGGAGCAATCCTCATACTGCAAAGGTCATTACTGCCTATATCAAGGAAAACAATATTGATGTTTAAGTCACTGACAAGATGAGCATCTGTCCAGACAGACTTGGGTTTGTCTGGGTGATAATTGTAGCCCCTCCGACTCCATGCCAGTAAACTTGTATGTGCTGTGAATCAAAATTCGTATTAGGACAACTGTTCTGTACGCACCATCTCGTTAGGCATTTGGGTGCATAATTGTAGCCCCTCCAATTCCATGCCAGTAAACGTGTATGTGCTGTGAATCAAAATTCATATTAGGACAACTGTTCTGTACGCACCATCTCGTTAGGCATTTGGGTGCATAATTGTAGCCCCTCCGATTCCATGCCAGTAAACTTGTATGTGCTGTGAATCAAAATTCATATAAGGACAACTGTTCTGTACGCACCATCTCGTTAGGCGTTTGGTAAAAGAGTGACCTAAAATAAGAGTATTAAACATCGTAACGAAGAATCGCTCAGTAATTTGTAATGAAACAAATTCACATTTACCAGCAGTTAGTTTTGAACTTCTTTGTTTATATGCATCAAAGTAGGTCAAGCACGCGCACTGCTATCTATCTATCTATCTATCTATCTATCTATCTATCTATCTATCTCTGTATACTGCCAACCGCTCTTTCGAGTATAATAGGCAGGGAAAAGGTGCGCGTCAGGAACATTAGTGAGTGTGAAAGGTAAAAAGGACCCAACAAAGAAAATTGTTGGGTAGTGAGACTAAAAGCTTGAAATCTCCAGAAGAATAGAGAGAAATCAAGTGGTTAAAAGAGTTTGGTGAAGGTGACAGATAAAAGTGAGGGTTAAAAACATCATTTAACAGACTAGCACCGCACATTTACCACTGCCCTCTTAAACTTTTCAAAATCGGTTAGGGTAGCGATATCAGCTGAGAGCTTGTCCCATAGTGTGATGCTGTGTGGGAAAAAGGAGTAATAGTGGTAGAGTGATCCTGTCTGTATCTTTTGTATATACAGTGGGTGCATGTCTCCAGTGAAGCGAATTGGTGCTTTTATATATTGTGGGAGAGGTATGGCAACAAGGTTGTGATAGATTTGTAGAACATGATGAGTTTGCTGTCATTTCTACGATCTGCGAGCGATCTCCAGCCTAGATCTTGTACCATGGCCGAGACACTGGAAAAGGGACAGTAATCTCGCTGCACCCAGCGTGCAGCCCGGTTCTGCACACTTTCCACTTGATCGATGGCAGCTGTGGTCCATGGGCTCCAGACAGTGGAAGCGTATTCAACTTGTGGTCGGACAAGAGACTTGTATGTGAGTTCTCGTACCTTTTTATTATGTGTTGTGATGTTCCTTTTAATGAAGCCTAGTGATTTGTTTGCATTGTTGGTGATTCTGTCAATGTGTGTCTTATAGCTGAGGTCAGAAGAGAGATCGAGTCCAAGATATTAAGCATCAGAGACAGACTCAAGAGCTTTGCCATGGAGAAAGTTACTGTGTTCAATGACGTTGTGGTTCCTTGTGATGTGTAGGACCTGGCATTTGGATGGGTTAAATTCCATGTCCCACTCTTGTGCCCATTCCTGTAGCTTGTCAATGTCTTGTTGCAGAGATGCACAATCTGAGAGAGAGTTGACAGTGAGGTAAATAGCCGTATCGTCTGCAAAAAGGCGAACGTCGGATTTGGTGACGGAAGAAGTGAGTTGGTTTATATTGATCAGAAAGAGAAGTGGTCCAAGGACAGAGCCTTGGGGGACACCAGAGGTTACTGGGACTTCTGTGGAGCACTCACCATCCAATACAACTGTCTGACTTCTACCAAAGAGGAAGGAACGGGTCCAGCCGAGAACCTGAGAGGAGACGCCATATTCTTGGAGGAGATAGAGGAGTTTCAGATGGTTTACCTTGTCAAAGGCCTAACTGAAGTCAGTCTGAAGAAGGATGAGATCAGTTTGGCGGCCTGTTGCTAGGTTGTTGACAAGCTGGTCCGTTAACTCAATCAGTTGTGTCTCACAGGAGCGTCGGTCTCGAAAGCCATGCTGAAGTTTATACAGAATGTTGTGGATGTTGAAGTGCTTGGAAAGATGAGAAGCAACTACATGTATTTAATATTAAAAATCACATTTTGCCGATAAGCTTAATTTTGATTGCACAATGCTCAAATCCGGAATAAATGAATAAAAACCGATACACAATGCCGAAAAATTCCTGAAAGTCTTGGAGAAAAACCACGCTGTTCCTGGCTTCTTTGTTCGTCCAAAAAGAGGCCGTTATAGGTTACACACGGATAATTTTCAACTATAGCTTTCTTAAAGTGTTTTGCTCAGCCTTTACCCAGCTGGCATTTTTATTGCACCCAATTATAATAACAATGTGCTGAATATAAATAACTTTATCGTACCTATAAAGTATCGTTTTTCGCGTTAGCGCATATAAAACATTATTTTCTTGTTATGTGATATGTTAACGATATATAATTATATTGTGTGATTTATCGTGAACAAGTGTTATGTTGCTAACACGTTTCTTTATTTACTTTCAGCTAACAAAGTTTCGGGATGTGAAGATACACTGTTGTTTCAGTTAAAAAATAAAATATGCGTTACTATCGATAATAAATTGTATTTGAATACAGGTGTAATTTTCAAACATAAAATGCCACAAGGGCGTGTATGCTTCTTAAAACAAACTATATTGGTCCTTGTTATAACAGTCGAATCGCGATTGTAATACGAACACTCATCGGATCGTAGAGACTATTCGTAGTATCGCACTTTCCGAACAATCGCTTCCTTTGAAAAGTTTACGTATATCACTTTGTATTTTCAGTATCGCTGTATAATTTGATCCGAAAAAGAACAAAAAATGGTATATCTTAAGCCATATGACTTAAATAACAGGACATAAATATATAGAATTAGTAATCATGAACACTTTACAGCTATTGGTTTCACCTTTAAAATGACTTATGATAGTAAAGCACGGTAATTTTGATTGTGTGATATTTGGCAAGTATAATGCACTGTCTTATAAATAATGTGTCTCAACGGGACAGTTGTAGCTGTTCGTCATTTTACATACACCATCGCCTCGTCTTAAATTGCGATTCGTACACTCTAGATTCCACTGTATAAGGTTACGAAACGATCGCCGAATATCATGATTTAATCACCATCCAATGCGAGGTCTAGTGCATTTCCATTAATATGACTTCATCATACCCGCCTTCGCGGGTGTTTTTGGGTGTTTTTAACCTTGAAATAAGCAAACATGCGAAGGATATGGAAGACGTATCGTTTATTTTCATTACGACATTTGATCGGTAAGCGTTGTGTCAAATCATTTTACTGTGTTTGCCAATGAAATAAAGACAGAAACATTCGAAAACGATGGGATGATCAGCACAAAAAGACAAACACAAGGTATGTGGTTAAGGTTTTCGAAGCCTCAAGGAAACAGAAAATAGCAGAGAGAATTAAAGGCCTCCTTGCATATTAGTGACCGACCTGTTTAGCCCTAAAACGTTGAACTAACCGAAGCCGGACGTTCGCGGGCTGACTTGGAGGCAACTATAATTTGATGAGGCCTAGCTGCTATACGTTAAACACTTTATTTTTCCAACAGACTAGCAAACCGACCCGAGGACAGTGTAACAACTTTGAAAATATTTTAGTTGTGAAATTAGCTCAAACAAGAGCACCGCCTAGCGACCGCTCATCTATTTGTAAAAGTATGATTCAAATTTGATCATAAATAAAGAAGTTATGGCAATTTTAGCAAAAGTGTGGGGTGTGGTCATTTATTACATTATCTTTCAAAAATAAAACTTATTTATATTTTTNTTATATAGATCAGAAAGAGAAGTGGTCCAAGGACAGAGCCTTGGGGGACACCAGAGATTACTGGGACTTCTGAGGAGCACTCACCATCCAATACAACTGTCTGACTTCTACCAAAGAGGAAGGAACGGGTCCAGCCTAGAACCTTAGAGGAGACGCCATATTCTTGGAGGAGATAGAGGAGTTTCAGATGGTTCACCTTGTCAAAGGCCTTGCTGAAGTCAAGAAGGATGAGATCAGTTTGGCGGCCTGTTGCTAGGTTGTTGACAAGTTGGTCCGTTAACTCAATCAGTTGTGTCTCACAGGAGCGTCGGTCTCGAAAGCCATGCTGAAGTTCATACAGAATGTTGTGGATGTTGAAGTGCTTGGAAAGATGAGAAGCAACTACATGTTCTAAGATTTTACAGAGGATACAGGTCAGCGAGATATGACGATATTTTGCTGGCTGCGGGTCACTGGTGTCTCCTTTTTTATAGACAGGGCCAACATTTGCCTTGGCCCATTCACGTGGGATCTCACCAGTTGACAGGGATTTCCAAAAAAGAATGATGATAAAATCAGATAGCTCATGTCGCAGCTTTTTTTAGTACCACTGGTCTAATCTGGTCTGGGCCTGCTGCTTTGTCTACCTTTAGGTTGCCTAGGAGTTTGAGGATGCCCACTTTACTGATGGAGATGTCCTCCATCCAGGGATAGCCGAGGAACTGCTGAGGTATCCATCTGCGTAGCTTCTGCAAGCAGGACTGCTTCAGAGATAGGGGGTGGTACCTGAAAATACAGACTGAAACTGTCTATTCAAAATGTTTGCCTTTTCTTTGTTTTCTGATTTAAGGGTTCCAGTCAGTTGGTCTTTTAGGGTAGAGATAGTTTGTGAGTCTTGTTTTGGGTTTTTTAGGAGAGTGTACAGCTTCTTTGAAGAAAATTTGCCTTCCTCAGTGTTGTTCGCTGCAATGTCCAGGATACCTTCCAAGTAGGAGTTGTAGGCTTTTTTTATTTTATTTTTAATGAGTGTTTTTAGATTTTTTTTACTTTTTGCCAGGTTGGACTGTGATTTTTATTTTATTTTATTTTGTGTATTTGGCAAAGAGCATGTCTCTCTTGTGGATTAGCTTTTTGATTTCTTTTGTGACCCATGGGAGAGACTTTTTGGACCCAATTTTCTTGGTCGGGACAAAACTGGAGATACCATCCTCTATCATGGATTTGAAGCGACTCCAGAGTTCCTCGACGGTGAATGTGTCTGCTTGCAGGAGGGCTTTTTGAGTAGCATCCTGAATGTATTCCCTAAATGCAGGCCAATTTGCCTTTTTATAGAGATGGCAGGTTCTGGGGATCTGTTTGAGGATTGTAGGCCTTGCTTTGACAGTTGCCGAGACAATATCATGATCTGAGATTCCTGGTATTATCTCAACTCTCTTAACAAGGGTGTGGTTTGTAGTAAGGAACAGATCTAGGATGTTTCCTTGCCGAGTACTTTCCCTCACCATCTGGGTGAGGCTAAACTCTTCTATGACCTCGAAAAATGTGTCATATACAGTGGAGGTGCTGCATCCTGGTTTAGGAGATGGGGTTTGCTCTGTATCCCAAAGGAGTTTGGGGAAATTAAAGTCTCCTAGGATAAGTTTTGGTCCCGTGACCTTACTGGCCATTGCAAGGGATTTCTCAAGCTCAATAAGGCTTTCCATGTCAGACTCATGGGGTCTGTAGTAGGCTGCGACATTGAGAGGCTGACTTCCCTTAATAGGTATTTTGATCCATAGGATCTCACAGTGTTAAGTTTAGCCAGTGCAGATGTGAGAAGTGTGTTTTTAACCAGTATGAAGACTCCACTGCCCTTTCCTTTGGCCCTGTCCCTGCGGAAGACTTTGTAGCCTAATGACTTGGGGAAGATTTCACTGTTGTAGTGGTCCTTAGTCAGCCAGGATTCTGTTGCGGTGATGAAGTCTGGTTGGCGTGTGTGGATCAAGTTTTGGAACTCCAGTTTTTTGTTCGTTATCGATTGGCAGTTGATACAGAGAATGTTCAATTTGGATATGTAATTATGAATTTGTGGGTTTCTTGGTGGTAAATCTGTGATATTGGGTTGATCATCTGCTACGAGAGAAGAGAAGCTATTTTGGGTCGAGGACGAGAGTATACTGGAAACATTTGACAGATTCACATTGTCACAGATGAAGCATGTCCAGGCAAAGGAGTGCTCTTGGGCTATCATTTGATTGTACCATGCCGAATCCAAACATTGACACTGAAGATGAAACCACATCCCACAGCTGTCACAATCAACAGCAGGTCCTCATCAAGTACCTCAGAACAACAGGTTCCACATGGGGCGTCAGGACCTGGATTGCTCTCTACATCACACAAAATGGACAGCAAGAGTATCACTAAGTATGCAAGTGACTNTTTGATACTTTAGGAATAAAGTGGACCTAAACACAAAACTTAACCAAATTTTAAATTTTCTAGGTATAAAAGAAGCAAAAATTCTGTCAAAATGCCAGTCAGAGTTACATAACTTTGCCTGCACGGTCCCCTTATGATAGTTAGTAAGTGTTACAAGTATGAAAGCAATAGCTTTGATACTTTATGAGAAAAGTGGACCTAAACACAACTTAACCGCACGCAGACGCCGATGCCGACGCTCAGGTGATGACAATAGCTCATATTTTTTTTTTCCAAAACATAGATGAGCTAAAAAGTTACAATGCATTATACCTCAGTGGGCACTAACACACAATAATGACCGGAGCCATCAGGCACTATACTATTTTATCCGCCCGATAAAAGTACTTTTATTTTTACATAAACCTAAATAACGGGCAATGGATGGTTATATACGCAAAGAAGATGCAGAATGATGTAGGGTATAACGTGTACAGTTATCTGTATTCAGCAATTATCTAGTCTGCTAGTATTAACTATGCCATAACTTGACACAAATTTACTATTAAATGTACTCTATGTCGAAGTATTTCATTAATTTTTTGTTAATGTTCGATGGTTTGCCACACAGTCCGCACACAGCCCGGTTGTTGTGTAATAAAGTTAATATATAGACTCCTCGTATATCACCAATACACGTATTTCATTACAAGGCCGTCGAATTACAGATTCCGATATATGGCCCTAACAAAATAGCCATCAGCAAACCCGTGCGTCTTTTGCCCTTACAGTTTGCAAATAATCTTACACAATATCATGAAGGTATAAACAATTTTGCAGTGAGAGAACAAATGGATGCACCCGGGTCGCCTAGGTGAGAAGCGCGTGTACCAACCAATGCGTTAGCCGGACTGCCGTACTTGACTATACTATGAGTATACCGTTCAACATACTAATTTACAGATTTCCATCTTAAAACCATTTCAGAACTCATCTCGACTAAAAGGAATACATAGAAGACATAACCCAGCAAACATNATAGAATGATACCCCAACACAGTAAGAAAATGCTTATTTCTTTTAGAAGTCCTCCCGTTAATGTTTAAGGAAAATGGTCGAGCACAGAGAGGGTGCACACGTTTCTCTCTCAAGCCTTCCTCTAGTCCATGTGTTGTTTTGAAGGATGCTTTTTTACAATCTTTAGATAGCTGTGACAGTGCTTTTGGATCATCTGTTAGGGCATACGTAAGCTTAACCAAGACTAGTGCAGATGTAAATGGCATGGAATGCTCACTCAACCCTCCTAAAAAGATTGCCTGAATATTTGTTTAAAGGTAACTTAGGTACCAGAAGTTATTCCTAAGCAGATACAGCAATGTAATACAATTTAATAACGGTGTTATTACTCTCTAGAAAATGGTATTGGAAAAAATTGGAACATGTACTTGTTAATGTTGAAAAAAATGTCATATTCAAAGACAAATTGTGTAGTATCTGGTTGATCTTGATGGCCAAACAAAGCCATGATGTGTAGATGCATAACACTGGATATTAATGTCTAATTTGGTCTTAAAAATGTTAACATTGGGCATAATTATTTGCCTACAAACAAATCTATAAAAATTCACTAATAATGATATGCAGTATATCTGCAATCCTGGTGTGACCTTGAGTTAAATAAGATTTACGCTTCTTGTGTGAGGTGACACGATCAGACTTATATAAACTTGTCTTTGAAGGGAGGCCAGTGTAAGTTTTAGCTATGACGCTTGTGTACCACTACTGAAGTCTAAAGGTCTGTATTGCTAAAGGTTTAATATATTATACTTTTTACTGATTGGCGCTGTATTGCTGGTGTCTAAATAGAAATCGATTCTTAACTTTGAAGGGAGGTAGGGATTGTTTTCTGAAATAACCATGCCATAAGGGAATTTCTTTTAAATAGATGGATTGATGACTTTGAAGGAAGTTGTGGTTTCCATTGCAAAATATTGACAGTAATTACTCTGAAACAATGTGGAATTTTAAAGAAGTTGTTCTGTGGTAATATATTTTATAATATATTGAAATATGTTTTTAGTGCCACTTGTTTAACTTGTATGGCGTATATAATGTTCATTTCTTTTTGTATTATCATCAAATAACAAACAGTTCAACCTAATAGTGAATGTCACAGTCACATGGACTGCACAAATTTAAAGGTAGCCCTCCGCATGAACAGACACAGGGTGATGGGTGCATTCATCAAATAACAAACAGTTCAACATACCAGTGAATGTCACAGGCGCATGGACTGCACACATTCAATGGTAGCTTTCCGCATCAACAGACACAGGGTGATGGGCGCATTCTGCGTAATGAAGGCCTTGGCATCCTTGCCAGGAATGGCTGCACTCAAAATATTGCATGTTACAGAGTAGCATTCTCCATAATTGGCAGGTGCTCCTTAACCTCCTCACCACCGCCTTCTCCTTCAATTGTGACAATTCTGGTGTTTACCATGAAGAGCCTAAGCAATATGAAAGTACATCATTGTAGTTTAAGTACACTCATTATTACTAATCTATGTAATCATTTCAATAAAAATCCTTTTATGTTATAATGTCCCCTACAGAAAGATAAGCATCAAATTAAAAAGGGCACACATTTCATGAATATAAATAACAGTGGTCCAGTAACATATTGCCACCTGAAATATTGTGTTTTGATACTTCAGTGTTTAAGTTAGTTCCAGTTCCAGCTGACTACAACCCAGTGGGCACCCATGTCGTTGCTGCAACGCTGTATTTAGGTTGCATTCAAACGTTGCAGTTTGGTTGTCACAATGGTGCATATGAAAGTTTTCCTGACGTTTTTTCCCAATGCTGCAGCAACGTTATTTTTTCAATCATCTTTTAGACGGCTTTTCCAAACGTTGCTGCAACGTTGTATTTAGATTGCATTCAAACGTTGCAGTAAGGTTGTCACAATGGTGCATATGAAAGTTTTCCCGATGTCTTTTCCTTACATTGCAACAACGTTTTATTTTCAAATGTCTTCAAGACGTCTTTTCTAACGTTGTCACAATGTCTTTTACAAACATTTGCAACAATATCTTCAAAATACCACGTCCTGTTCAGCTTATGCTTTAAAAGACAACAAAACTCGGGTTATGTTAAAAACACATGTATTTTGCGGAATGCTACCCGTAGTATTGCTTCAGCATATTTTTGATATTAACAAATACTCTACACCTAAACATATCAAAGAATCCGACTTTAGTTTGAAATGTTCATTAAGCTGGTGCATTGTCCAAGCGGGCTTTCATCATAAAAAACTAACATTTCTTCGAACTTGGTAAATTAATAACGCATTACGCATTAACTACATGATACAAATCAAAATGAGCCGCGCCAAGCAGAAATGGGTCTTGTCGTTGAAATGACGTCAATGAAGATACCTGACATCATGTTGACGTCAGTACTGATGCCAATTATCAATTGCAATAGAGGCATGTTTTTTGGGCTTCTTTCAAAATTACATGGTATACACTTCAATTTAAAGTGCTTATGACGTGTGTTAAACAGACGAAACAACCAGTCAAAATACTTAAATTGCCAGTCTTATTAAATTTATGTCTCTGTCCATATCATGGCATCTTAATTAATTCTGACATTTTAGACCGCAAATATATATATAAGGCATTGCTTGTTTTTAATAAAAAATATCTAAGAATGTAAAGTAATTGAAGCGTACATTTTTGTTAACAGAAAAGACTGAATAATTATGACATTAGAAAACCGAAATTCTTTAAATAATACTGCAAGACCCATTTCTGCTTGGTGTGGCTCAAATTGAAAAATAACAGCATTTAAACAGATATTGTGAATGTGCACACTTTGAAAACAACTAAACAGAGAGCATTATTCTTGATTCACTAAACTTTTTGCACACCTGTCATGTTGTCAATATAATAAAGTAGTCCTGCAACTTGTCGAAAAATAAAATTGTAATGTTTTTCTTCCATATTATAAATCAAATAGAATCAAATTAAGTCACTAAAGACTTTTGAAAGTTTTCTTTTTCATTTCAAATTAAGCCTCGTCTCTTTTCCAACCACCACCTCCCCTCCTGTCTGGTGCGTATTTCAGTACAGCTGATATGGCTGCATCAATCTGTGCTTCGGTACAGGCCATCATCTGTTTAATGGCTGCGATCTGGAGATAAAATTATATATTTCTTTATTACAACAGCAAATGGAATTATTTATGCTACTATTATATATATTGTATTTAAGAACACTTACTTCCCATGTTTTTAAAGTTATTTCTAGAGCCGTTCAGTAAGCATTTTTCTCATGAAATAAAATTCAACTATATTTATGTATTCCCTAATTCCAGTTGAGACATGATGCTGTGGTAAACACTTGTCTCACATCTAGACCATTTGTTATGTACTTAAATACTCATACACTTTAACAAACTAGAGCTATCACTTAAGGTGATTCAAACCCCCATAAGCCTTGATTGAAAAGCGAATACTTTGGTTGATGTAAGCTTTAAGTGTCTAAACTTATTTACAAATTTACCGTACAAGCTAATTTATGGTAATTGTTTACCTTTAACCTCTAAGTGTGACCTTGACCTTGGAGATATTGCCCATTCTTTGCATCACACACCGTCCGATGATTGTGAACAAATGTACCAATTGATTTTAAAATCTCACAATAAATGACAAAAGTTCTTGCCTGTACAAACTTCGTGACAGACCGACAGACCAAGTGACTCCTCTATAGCCCCCACCCCCCTACTTCGTAGTGGGGTTATAACAAGAAATGTCACTATAAGATGACAATCATGGGTAAAAGTAGAAAATTTGAAAAATGAAATTCGAATGTCATTTTAAAATGGTAAATTAAGTAAAAACAGGCTCAATTGAACTTCCGGAAAAATCCTCAAAACTTTTACCCAAGGACAATGCCCCCAAAGTTGCACTGCACATTGACCTATGACGGTTTCTTAAGCAATTCAAGTAAACCCAATTGTGTCGCAGATAGGTTTGACGCACCTTGTGAACAAGAAGTCGGTGTCTCACATACTCCCAAAATATTG
>VMBQ01007206.1:8601-48435 GCA_007657795.1 Dreissena rostriformis | reverse complement strand
AATTAAGAGTATTGTTCTTTCGCGTTCACAGTGTTCAACCTACACCAACAGATATCGCAATAAAAAGACGCGTTATAACAATAAACATTGCGTTGTTCAAACAAGCATTAACGTTAGGCCAATATAATATTGATGTGTAATAAAATACATGATGTATACAGGCAATGTCAGGCCCGATTTAGAATTATAAATTGATCAATCAAATTTATTATAAATTTTCGCTTGCGAACATCTAATGAAATAAGAGAGCCCTTTATCCAGGCTATTTCTAGGTTAACTCTAATAGTAAACAGCAATGGACGGGTCCAGTGCCAGAAAAAAACTATATCTCAAGATAGCACCTAACAAATATAGGATACACCAGTCTTATGAAGGCTAAGGCGCATTATACAGTTTTAAGCGCCCCGGCCTGTCTGAATCGTGGATCAAACATGAACACATTAACTTTTGTCCATTATTCGAGAACTGCAATACCTGAAACATATACCAACAACTAATAGCTATGATTGTTGCTACCTAAATGGAAGACATGCAGATTCCGAACCAGCATAAAAATAATATTTATAATGGATTATTTTAAAACATGGGCTAAATTCTTCTCATTTCCTCGCCCATTTCAAACGCTTTCAACAATAAACTGCCATTTGATGAAAGCCTGTCCAGTCTCAAATCGACATTTACAAGCGTAACTTCCTAAGTTCTAAAGTACAACAGTCAAAGCTGGTGTCAAATGATAAGATTGTGAAGAAATTGCTATGTACGTACGCCCTTTCAGACTTTCTCCTTTCTGTTATAAAGGACAAATATTATTGTATACGCACCATATATGCAATCCCAGAGTAGATCTTAATACAAAGTTTCAATTGAAGAGCTCAATACGCTATTGAGTTAGCGAGAGGAAGTCGTTAATTTAGTCTTAATAACAGAAGCCTAGATCCAATCTAAAACTCCCAAATGAAGCTTTGATTTAACTAATTTATGTTTGCACTTAACTTGCAATACCCCGTTCGCTCTCGGCTTTTTAAGTGTCGTTCATTTTATGTTTTAATTAACAGTGGCCATGACCTTGACTCTATAAAAGCTACATGCAATACAAGCAAGATCTTGATGCAAAGTTATAAAATATGACGTTTCATGAAACTATCTACGTTTGAATAGCTGTAACCTGACAATATAGCTTATATGTACAATTTCAAATTGTATAAGGCCGTTAAAGCTTATATATAATCTATCAAATTGTTATATGCCTTAAATTGTTAGAAAGTTTATTCTAAAGTTACCAATTTTTCCTATTGGATAGTTTCTATATTGAAAATAAAAATTTAGTGTTTAATAACTATCAATATATTCCTGAGAAACTAGCCAACATAAAATGTGTCTGTTTATCATAAGTATCGATTTCTGAGTATAAAAATGTCTTTAAATATGAAATATTTCAAACTATAAAAACTGAAATTTTACCATATGGTCATTTCAATACGGGCTATACATGTTTTAAGTTTCAATTAAATCCCTCAGGCCATTCCTGAAAAACAAGCTGGCCCCGAATTTAACCTGCCCATTTAGTTCATCTTTGTAAATGGTCCATTATTTTGAAAAACATCACAATATATTTACACCAAACTTGGGGTCATTTTAAGATGGTGAATTTAAAATTTAAGTTTGAAAAACATCCCCTAAGCCATGTATGAGAAACAAGCTAACCAAAAACATTTACCCTGTTTTTATTGTGCGTATGTATCTTTCGAGGCGTAAACTAGTTACTAATTTTGACAACTTTCAAAAGGTGCAAGTAAAAAAGATTGCCTTTTCGCTGAAAATTCCAACTATAAATTAATATCTTTACATTCTTTTAGTGTTAGTATAGTTTATTATAGTTGAAAAAAACGTACATACTCTCTTTTTGAAGCGAGCAAATCTTTAAGACAAACATGTAAGCCGCTTTGCAAAAAGGAAAATTAAGTGGAAGAAATTTAAGTGAAAATGAATTTTAATTTGAAACTGTTGGAGCACCGACTTGATACTGTCAAAGCAATTTTAAGCAATATATAGTATTTACTACAAATACGAAATATATAGGTTTCCGACTAAGAAAAATGAATGCTTTGCAATATTGTATGTGATACTAAATCTAATATTTTAGGGACAAAAATAACGAGACAAAAAGCCTTTGCACCAATGGTAAAGAGTGGCTATGACGTCTTCAGGAATGTCTCAAGAAGCAACGACGTCACAGGCGGAATCAATACGAATGACGAATTCTAAAGAGTGAGTAACACTTAGATCCCCTTATTACCATATTATAGAGCTATGAATAGTAGACTGTTGTAGACACTATTATTTTGGTAATATAGACATAACAATGTATAAACTGGAACAGTCGTTTGCAAGGACACATATACTCGCAACGGCTAATTTTAAGCAGGTGCACAACTTGAGCATAGGGAAACTTAATCTCTTTTTTATTGGTCGCTATTCGTATTGATCACACACACAGATATAAAGCTTCACATTGATTTCTTTACAATTGCTCAAGTTCAACCTTTTTTATTGTTCGCTATTCGTATTGATCACACACATAGATATAAAGCTTCACATCGATTTCTTTACAATTACTCAAGTTCAACCTTTTTTATTGGTCGCTATTCGTATTAATCACACACACAGATATAAAGCTTCACATTGATTTCTTTACAATTGCTCAAGTTCAACCTTTTTTATTGGTCGCTATTCGTATTGATCACACACAGAGATATAAAGCTTCACATTGATTTCTTTACAATAATTCAAATTCAACCTTTTTTATTGGTCGCTATTCGTATTGATCACACACACAGATATAAAGCTTCACATTGATTTCTTTACAATTACTCAAGTTCAACCTTTTTTATTGGTCGCTATTCGTATTGATCACACACACAGATATAAAGCTTCGCATTGAGTTCTTTACGATTACTCAAGTTCAACCTTTTTTATTGGTCGCTATTCGTATTGATTACACACAAAGATATAAAGCTTCACATTGATTTCTTTACAATTGCTCAAGTTCAACTTTTTTATTGGTCGCTATTCGTATTGATCACACACACAGATATAAAGCTTCACATTGATTTCTTTACAATTGCTCAAGTTTAACCTGTTTTATTGTTCGCTATTCGTATTGATCACACACAAAGATATAAAGCTTCACATTGATTTCTTTACAATTGCTCAAGCTCAACCTTTTTTTATTGGTCGCTATTTTTATTGATCACACACACAGATATAAAGCTTCACATTGATTTCTTTACAATTACTTAAGTTCAACGGCACAATATTCTGCAACAAAAAGTATGAAACACACACACAAATTTCGTCTTGCATTTGTACATAGTATGAACAACACTCCCATAAAGTTTGGTTTAGAAACACAGACAACTTTGCGACACAAAGAACACATTTACAATCATAAAAGTATAAACAATCTTCTTTATTTAAGGGCTCAAACTCTACAAACAATATCGTGACATACGCATACATAACATCTTGCACGTCTACAAAGTATAAACAGCCACTCTATACAGTTCCATGTAGATACGCACAAAACTGAGAGCCAACTTCTTCACACATAGTCCAAAAGTTGCCTAATTTCAAGACCTAAAAACTCTTCAAAGAATAGAATAGCCTGACATGCATGCACATATATATATATTCATGTTGATACGAATCAAACTGAGAGACGTATATACACATACACCAACCTTTCGTGTTCCACTTATAAATGTAAGTGTAAACGAGATATCTATAAATTCACATTTTCATGCTGAGAGGTTAGATTACGACACAAAGTACACATATGCGGCATGATTCCTGTTTACCCTCATAAACTTTTTTGTCGGTGGAATACTGATAACCTACACTCTTTAGCTGTTAGATTGAGTTATTTATTAAATAACTCTCATGTCTTACCTTTGATCAGAATAAGAAAGTTACTTTTCGTACAAAATAGTGTACATCTGCTGAACAGTGACGTGGTTCTTTTCATTATTCAGTGTATTGTTTTCCACACTCGTTTTGCATTAAGAATCATATTAATAGTATCATACTCCCAATAAGAAAACGGTGAGTAAGTAAAACAATGCGTTTGAAGTGTAAGCTAGTATAATACGTTACTTGTGAAACTATTAATATACGCTGTTAACCTAAAGATCATTATGTTCAATACCAAAACAAAATTCAAATCTGAAGTTTAAAAGAACATTTTACGTTTTTTATTAATTCTTGGAAGTGTGCTTATAACGGTATACACATGATACAAATCATTGGTTTGGTTTTCCTATCAAGATAACAGTGACGAAAGGTTAGAAAGTAGTGAGCATAGGAGGATCCAGGGGGGGGGGGNCGGGGGGGGGGGGGCGGACGCGGCGAACGCCCCCCCCCCTACAATCGCCAAATAAAGGGAATTCATTTGATGTTTCACACTTAAAAAGATCTAAATCACCTGTTTAAACTCATTTTTCTTCTTTTTCTTCTTTTTCGTACACAACATTTCGCACTAATCACAGACAATCGCTAAACCGTCAGTGTGTTCTTCCTTATAGCATTTTTTCCGGCTAAATCCATTCGTATTACGTATAAACAATGCACTTTTTAGGCAATATAAGATGGTTTTTTGATGAAAGTGCATAAGGCGTGACATGCTCGAGAAGTGGTTGTCAAAGTCTTAAAAATCACTAAAATCGTGGAGCTTACAGGGGGGCTTTGCCCCCTGGACCCCCTGGCAGGGCTTTGCCCTGCAGCCACAAGGGGCCCTAGCGGCCCCCCTGGACCCCCAGAAAATATTTCAATATCCCGCCCCCCCCTAACCAGAAATCCTGGATCCGCCCCTGGTGAGTGAACTTATTCAAATAATTAAGATAGCTTTATTATGGTTAATGGAAAAAGCAGTCAACTAAAACTGAATAAAACTTGTAATAACATATTGTGGATATAATGAACTTCAACGTAGAATAAATACGGACAAAACACTATCTGCAATGAAGTCTTGTGAGGTGTATAATTGTTATGAATTGCACGCTAGGGTGAAATTGTATTAAGATTTGTATGTAAGTGTTTGCCTTGATCTCTTTAGTTCCAACGCCGGAGTATTCAAACAATGTATACAGATTTAAATANTTTAGTTCCAACGCCGGAGTATTCAAACGATGTATACAGATTTAAATATATTGTTACCTTTCAGACCATTTTATAAGAAGCCATTCTTCGTTGGAAGATTCCAATTTCGGCAAGCTAGAAAGAATAGTAGAAACGTGCCTGTAAGTAATTGATCTGTGATGATTGAATGTGCTTTAGAAAAAAATAGATTTGTGTACGCAACATTATTTTTGAAACATATTAATACGTAAACTCATATGTAAATATTCAACATCATACCATATTGTACAGAACCACGACTAGTAATGGAAATTGTAGTCAGCCAAAAGAATGTAAGTGTTATAATTATTTGAAAACTATTTTCTAATTTCCTTGTTTTATGTCAAAAAATCTTAACTTAAAAGATGACGCTATTCTTATGCATTTCTGTATAAAGTGTTCAAGTTATCAGTGTAGCAATATAGCTGCACTTTTCTCAGGTGGTGATATTTGCAGTGGTTGCTTTGAAATAGGATGCGATAATTTCGAGGTTCATATTTGTTTTGCACTAAATGTATCGCAGCGATGCAACATCACTTGTCTGAAATTGTAAATATGCATTTGGCTTTTTAGTTCATCAAAATAAACTGGATTAAAGAGGAGATGAATATTTGCGAAATAGTGGCAGAAAGAGTTCTGAACATGCTTCCAGAAATTCAAAAGATAAAGCTTCTTCTATCGATTACTGATGGCGAGATTAACGATACAAATGTTCGTGAAGACTTTGTACGTGGTCTCAAGAAAATAATGCCAGGTACGAATTACTTGAAATCATTGCATCTTAATCATCATCATAATCATCATCGTCATCGTCGTCATCGTCATCATCATCGTCATCGTCAGCATCATTATCGTCAGCATCATCATCGTCATCATGATAATCATCATCATCATCATCATCATCTTCATCATCATCATCATCATCATTATCATCATCATCATCATCATCATCATAATCATCATCATCATCATCGTCGTTATCATCGTCATCAATCATCGTCATCATCGTCATGATCGTCATCATGATCGTCATCATGATCGTCATCATCGTCATCATCATCATCATCACCATCATTGTTTTGTCTTCATCGTTTACTTCTTCTTAACTTCTATGTAGCAGCAGAAGAGAAAGCAGAGGTAGTGGTAACTGTATTTATAGTCGTCTTTGTAGTGGTAGAAGTATAACTAAGAGGAACAACAGCAGAGCAGTAGGATTATCAGTACAGTCGCAGTAGCAGTTACAGTAGCAATATTAGTTGTAGAGGTATAAGTATTCAATTAATTTAATAAATGATCTTTGTTTTGTATTCATTGTCCGTTTGCCGTTTTAGAACCACACTTAAAAAAAAATCATGCATTGAAGATTGGCATTCAATACAGGACTTACGACAATCCAAGCCGTATTAAACAAAATTCTCTTTACTGCGCATACACACTCAACATTTGTATAAACAATTCACATGCACTTTCTATATTTTTCCTCTATATATTCCAGAAACGTGTTTAATTACTAGCGGATTACACAGAGACACCTACAATCTCAACGACCTGAAAAGCATTCCCCATGATGAAACATGTTGGGCCATCGGACTGGTCAACTGGGGTCGCAAAGACACACGTCAAAGTCTAAATGTAAAAATAATATTTTATTATTAAACATATATTTGCAAAAACAATAGAACATTCATAGCCATTCATCAACATGTTATAAGTAAGGACAAGCATGATACCAATCAAAACTGTAAACTATGACATTTTCATGTGATACACAGTGTGAATGTATCCATGTAGCACGCAGTTTGATTCAGTTTAATGCTTGTTTTGCATAGTAAATTATTCAAAACATTTACGTGAATAGAAAATATATTATGTATCTGTGCCAAAGAGGCTTTAAATACATTTGAAAAGAAAAAAACAAGCACATTGATTGATGGCCAAACTTGTAGTAAATATGTGTCCAAATTATATTTTATATTTCTCCATGTAACTTTTGTGTGTGCCACTCCGTCATGGCTATCACTTTTACAAATGTAACGATACACAATATACTTGCGATGACCCGCCATTAATACAAACACTATTTTGCAAATGAAATTTTAGAGATACTTTTTTCGTCATTTCAGATAAATACCGAATTTGGTTTTGACACCGACGGTGACATATTTGTCCTAGATTCCAACGACAAAATGACGGATAGTTCAACAAGAAGTTAAACGATTTTTTAGATATAAGAAACGAGGACCTTCCCTTTTATGTGCGATATCCCCGCTTCGCATTCCTTAAAACAGTTAAAACTACGACACGACAGTAAATTAAATCAAAGTACTCAAAGTACTGGTGGGACGATTTTGCTCAAATTTTGTGGTTGTTAAAACACTATACACCGTGATGCCAACCAATCACCTTTTTGAAGAAAACAGATGGAAGTAAGGAATGGTGACAGGCTGTCAACATTATATGATTTAGCTATTGGAGTTAAATGTAAATGCTGCTTTTTAAAACAAGTCATTGTCGTATTTACCAATTGATAGCTAAACTGCGAAGATATTATACACTTACCCAGTTCCAAACGGGCCTCCGTGTGTGCCAATGTATCAATTAAATCCATTCAGTAACAAGAAAAATACGGCAAATGTTAGTTTTTGAGCGATTGGGTACTAAAGGTCAATGTCAACCAGGGGTCAAGGTAAAAAAAGTCAACAGAAAGGTCTTGTCTAAAGGGGTGTTCTGTCCAAGAATTAAGTAAATCCATTAAATAAAAGGGAAAAAATGTATCACCCAACGTAGTACTCGAAACAACGACCCCTTAGTCTCGTGCTCTACCGACTGCGCTAGCCGGGCGGACACGATCATCGCTTCAATATGTATTATTAAAAAATAAAACAATTTCCGATAGCTTTGACATCTTCTGATTGGTCAATTTTTGCAACGGAAAATACCGATGTACTTCGTCACAGTGTTTTTGTGGCGCATTAATACTAATACCATGCGATCGGAGCTATTTTGTTTGCGAATGCAGAATATGGATGCAAAGCTTAGTTAATTGCAGTAACGGACTTTATTCTTCTGTTTTTATGTATATTACGTTACCTATGGGGCGAATTACAGAAAGCAACCGACCGCCCCAAAAATCATTAATTTTGAAACGCCGAATCTTGCATATTGATCGTTCAATAGAAGTCATCCGTTTTTCAAAAACATGACATTTTAAGATTATATTTAAACAATGTGTTGTGTTAGCTGAATTGTTTTACAAGGCTTGCATTGAAAAGAAATACATGATGTGAAATGATCAGATTTCACAAGCTGTTTAGTACTTGGTACTTTCTTTTCAGGCAAGTGGGAAGATTGGTTTAATACGGAAAGTAACCGGAAACAATCAACTCAAGATAACCGTACCTATCAAACTGTTAAGAGACGGATTGGAATGCAAGACAGAAGCTGTTACGTTATTGAATTGTGGTATGTAACACACATTTACTTATGATTAGTTAAGATCAACCATTGATAGGACTTTACGTTAAAAAGTGTAGCGTCTTATTTGGTCACGATTCATTGAAACGCGTCAAATTAATTTATGAACGGTTACCAGTATGGCATATGCATCTGTCCATTCAATGTTAATTTGCTTCTGTAATAGGATACGTGATAAATTGCAGCTAACAACTGATACAACAATTAATAATTGCGTTGTCACATCAGCGGGGTGAGTTTGGTATATTATATCAATTCAGCTATTCATCAGCTTTAAAAAGTTGATTTTATGGCGTAAGAAGTGCTGAGAAATGCACATTTATATGCTTTTGAGTTTATTTCTTAATAGGCACTAGTCGTCAGGTAATTCACTGTCCTCGCGTCCGTGTGTACATTTATCCTTACGTTCAAGACTTCTTATTGCGTTCTTTGTGTTGATGATTTTGTTTAAATAATTGAAATTGCTCTGATCCGCAACTTAACAGTTATTTTGAGAAAACAACACCATATTAATAGATGATGTATATATATATCCATTATATCGTATACTCAATTTTACCGAGTTGTTTTGGCTCTTAATTAAATATTCGATTTAGATTGGGATACATTTTTCATTATTTCGATTAATGATTTTTGTGGTCAAATCCAAATGTTTGAACCTTTACAAAATAATTATATGTATAATTATATATTATATTTTTAATATAGCCCCAATCGATGTGGTTGGATTTGCATTTAATNTGGCCAAATTGAAGATGGTAAATGGCAGCGATCTTATATTGCAAAGTTCGAGGAGTAGCTTCATTTTCTGAAATAACATACATTTGACGTTACTATTAAATAGATCCTATCGATCCGATTGTTTGCCAAATTTTCAAGCAAATTGCCTTCACATTTTTGTTCGTAGCTAAAATAACAAAAGCTTGAGCTTGAGAGAAAATTAGAAGAGCACATGATCCTTTATTTATGGCCAATTACAACGATACACCAATACCAGAACTCTCGTAATAGCTCGCGATCCGTTGTAAAACAGCGTTCTTTCCCATGACTTCATAAGGTATACATGATACACATTGTTGATTTGATTAATTTAATGTTTTCACATGAATAATGTCCTATGATAATAGACCCTCGTATGCCAAATATGTAATTTCTTTATGAATGTTTTCGAACTGAGTATTACTTTATATGACCTTAAATATGTACATCATGAAACATCAACTGCTGCTGAACATTTCATAAGTGTTGTTGCTCTGTCAGACTGATTGGTATTTGGTTGATTGCCATAAATGAAGAAACATGCCATAATAAGTTTTTCTCTTACTGGTGCAGGTGAAATTTCAATGTGCTTGTTTTTG
This sequence comes from Dreissena rostriformis, assembly GCA_007657795.1. Lineage (NCBI taxonomy): Eukaryota > Metazoa > Mollusca > Bivalvia > Myida > Dreissenidae > Dreissena > Dreissena rostriformis. The sequence goes on along the minus strand of VMBQ01007206.1, from coordinate 38,431 downwards.
AAAATGTAAAACTGCGTCAGCAATTATTTTATTAACTTTTCATTCGCAAATACATATCGCGCCCTTGCATATAACTTTTTGTTTCAATGCTGTTTTGTTCAAACCTCATTTTAAAGGTTCTTTAAAAATATGAAACCCGAATTAATCATTAGGATTATAATTTTATCGACAATCGTAGTTATTAATTTATTAAATATATTGAACAGAGATTCAATTCAAACGGAATTAAAATAGGAATACAATGAAGCAAATATTGATATTTTATCTTTCGATTAGGACCCCACGCAAACATTTTAAATCTTTCTTTTAGTCGATTTTAAGACGGATAGTTCAGCAAGAAGTTAAACGATTGTTTAGATATAAGAAACGAGGACCTTCCCACTTGTGTGCGATATCCCCGCTTCGCATGCCTTAAAACAGTTAAAACTACGACACGACAGTAAATTAAATCAAAGTACTCAAAGTACTGGTGGGGCGATTTTGCTCAAATTTGTGGTCGTTAAAACACTATACACCGTGATGCCGACCAATCACCTTTTTTGAAGAAAACATATGGAAATATGGAAGGGTGACAGGCTGTCAACATTATATGATTTAGCTATTGGAGTTAAATGTAAATGCTGCTTTTTAAAACAAGTCATTGTCGTATTTACCACTTGATAGCTAAACTGCGAAGATATTATACACTTACCCAGTTCCAAACTTGACATATATTTGATAAAGACAAGCATTGCATTAATTTTAATTAGTACAGTAAGGTTTCTGGATCGTTCTTGCCTAAGTACACGGGCCTCCGTGTGTGTCAAAGTATCAATTAAATCCATTCAGTAACAAGAAAGATACGGCAAATGTTAGTTTTTGAGCGATTGGATACCAACGGTCAATGTCAACCAGGGTCAAGTTAAAAAAGTCAACAGAAAGGTGTTGTCTAAAGGCGTGTTCTGTCCAAGAATTAAGTAAATCCATTAAATAATAGGGAAAAAATGTATCACCCAACGTAGTACATGTGTACTCAAAACAACGAACCCTAGTGTAAGAGTCTCGTGCTCTACCGACTGCGCTAGCCGGGCGGACACGTTCATCGCTGCAATATGTATTATTAAAAAATCAAACAATTTCCGATAGCTTTGACATCTTCCGATTGGTCAATTTTTGCAATGGAAAATACCGATGTACTTCGTCACAGTGTTTTTGTGGCGAATTAATACTAATACCATGCGATCGGAGCTATTTTGTTTGCGAATGCAGAATATGGATGCAAAGCTTGGTTAATTGCAGTAACGGACTTTATTCTTCTGTTTTAATGTATATTATGTTACCTATGGGGCGAATTGCAGAAAGCAACCGCCCAAAAAATCATTAATTTTGAAACGCAGAATCTTGCATGTTGATCGTTCAATAGAAGTCATCCGTTTTTCAAAAACATGACATTTTAAGATTATATTTAAAACAATGTGTTGTGTTAGCTGAATTGCTTTACAAGGATTGCATTGAAAAGAAATACATGATGTGAAATGATCAGATTTCACAAGCTGTTCAGTACTTGGTACTTTCCTTTCAGGCAAGTGGGAAAATTGGTTTAATACTGGAAGTAACCGGCAACACTCAACTCAAGATAACCGTACCTATCAAAGTTTTAAGAGACGGATTGGAATGCAAGACAGAAGCTGTTACGTTATTGAATTGTGGTATGTAACACACATTTACTTATGATTAGTTAAGATAAACCATTGATAGGACTTTACGTTTAAAAGTGTTGCGTCTTATTTGGTCACGATTCATTGAAACGCGTCAAAGTAATTTATGAACGGTTACCAGTATGGCATACGCATCTGTCCATTCAATGTTATTTTGCTTCTGTAATAGGATACGTGATAAATTGCAGCTAACAACTGATACACCAATTAATAAATGCGTTGTCACATCAGTGGGGTGACTTTGGTATATTAAATCAATTCAGCTATGCATCAGCTTTAAAAAGTTGATTTTATGGCGTAGGAAGTGCTGAGAAATGCACATTTATATGCTTTTGAGTCTTCTTCTTAATAGGCACTAGTCGTCTGGTAATTCAATGTCCTCGCGTCCGTGTGTACATTAATACTTCCGTTCAAGACTTCATATTGCGTTTTTTGTGTTGATGATTTTGTTTAAATGATTGAAATTGCTCTGATCCGCAACTTAACACGACACACAGAGCATTGAACGGAACGATCTCATAAACAGTTATTTTGAGAAAACAACACCATATTAATAGATGATGTTTATATATCCATTTTATCGTATACTCAATTTTACCGAGCTGTATTGGCTCTTAATTTAATATTCGATTTATTACGGGATACATTTTTCATTATTTCGATTAATGATTTTTGTGGTCAAATCCAAATGTTTGAACCTTAACAAAATAATTATATGTATAATTATATATTATATTTTCAATATAGCTCCAATCGATGTGGTTGGATTTGCATTTAATGTATACACATATTTTCTCAGAACGTATGACTGACTTATTAGAGAAACACTTTGAGAAACATGCACCTGCAAATATTGATGGCGAATTGGTCCAAGCGGTGAAAGAAAACGTATCAGAAAGTGTCATTAAACTTCTAAGGAATGCTTTTAAGGTAAGAAAGAGCACCCTGATTATTTTAAAATGATTTAAGTAATGTCCCGCATTATTTAATTTCAAATATATTTAGAAATTGTGTTTATTGCTGTAGTATACTGTCATGTTTTTAAGTTATCTAAATAAACCGTTTTTCAGCAACCAAAGTTTAAACATATGCTATACATATGCATGCATATGTTGTTATGTGTTTGGAATTGTTTTTGTGAATTGTTCAATCATGGTACACACTTTTATTGAGTGCCTTCATATCTCAATTTTGAATTTAAATGTTAAAAAATGTGTAAGTTTAGTTTTTCAATATCCCAATTGTAAACTCTATCTCAGACCGAGCCCGCTTACGACATGCTCGATATCTTTGCCACAAGTTTTAATTTACGTGCGTACGTGAAATCTTTAGTCCGTCCGAGTTTGTCCAGAACATCCATAAGAATGTTAAAATAACTTACAACACATGTTTACAATGAAGAGGCGAAGTGTAGCGTGTAAAAATAATTAGGGAGGTATACAGCTTGTCCGGACTGTAACTACGTCGTTCATCGTGATATTTTAAAATGACATATAATATTCATCGTGTATTTTTTTTAAATGACATATATCACATGGAGATGGCTGGTCGAATGTAAGGCCAGGCTCCCTAGCTCAAAGGTCAGTGCCATACTTAGAGATCACATCTATTATTGGGGCATACTGCAGTATGTCCGGACTGAAATCCCATCATTTGTCATGAAATATTAAACGTATTAACTAAGATGCATTATCATGTTAATTATATACTAGGTGAGAGTGGACGAAATTTGTTAATACACTGTTATATGATTAAGGCATTTATAATTTATGTAATAATTAACGGCATTCATGCATGTACTTGCGATTTAAACAAAAAATGTTTGTAAAACATGTATGACCCAATCCCTCGCCACAACTTGTAACTAGAGGTTGTCGCATTTTGACGAATTATATCATCCGATACCGCATGTGTTGCCGTGGCGTAGTTGATATAGTGTCCACCTGGCGTCCGGGAGGTTATGGGTTCGATTCACACTGTGGTAGCGTTCTGTCGATCTCCCCAAAGACAACATGTACTGGATCCACCCAGGAACGGACTCCTGAGGAATAAATATATGTAGTTGAAAAGGTATTACGATCCGTACATTATGTGGATCCCGGTTATGCGGCCATTTTTGACCGAATGCGAATTGTTTGCACACATTCTACGGATGACTACAACATGATTTTACATACCAATTATAAAATAGGATGCATATAATGCAGAGACTTCAAAGTGTTGGCGCCCAACGTCACGTTCACGTCGGGTGACGTTACGTCATGTAATTGTATTTACTTCCGGTATTGTCAACAAAAGGAAACGCTATGTAACATTTTCTGTGCAATCGTTTACTGAAGAAGGCCTATGGCCGAAATATTAAATAAAAGAGTAACTGTATCAAGTTTTATAAAATAGTTAGATATTGTTAATTTATTGTGATATAAAATTCTATATAAGAGTTTGACCTCACTCGCGTTTATAAAACATGTATGACCCCATCCCTCGCCACAACTTATATAACTAGAGGTTGTCGCATTAGTGACGAATTATATCAGCCGACACCGCATATGTTGCCGTAGCGAAGCGGATACGTTGTCCGCCTAGCAACCGGGAGGTCATGGGTTCGATCCCCACTGTGGTAGCGTTCTTTAGGTCTCACCCAAAGACAACATGTACTGGATCTACCAATTAAACGGACTCGAGAGCGTTTTAATTAGCAAAAGTTTTTGATGCATCGAGCTAAACTAAATATGTTTAAAACTTAAAACTAATATGTTTCAGGCTGATAGTATCCGTTAAGATTGGAAATATATGCCGACAAAGGTATAGTAAAAAACACTTTGAGGAGGAGCACTATACAATGGTATATACGAAAACATGCACTGTGGCTCCTGAGAAAACATATAGTTCAAAAGTTATTTCGATAAATAATGCGTACCAGTTTTGACCATAGACGAATTGTTTTCACAAATTGTATAGGGGACCACAACACGATGTCACATAACAAATATAAAATAGGAATGTGTAAAGTTAGTGTGATATATAGGTCTGTATAAGAACTACATCAATATCGCGGCCTGTGTTTACCCGACGTATACACTATAACATAGATGATAACTACACGATGTAAGTCACGAAATATAAATCATGTTAACATTAGGGTTTCAGAGAAATTTATTTGCTAATACTCTACCGGTAGAAATACAGGCGGACAGACGTCCATGGTTATTCCAATATACATCCTAACCCGATGATACATTTTACAAATTTCAGTCCCCCAGGTATAGACATCAGAAAGCAATACCAATAACTACATAGCAAATTCAAATTCACTAGACCCTGGTTTATTTTAAACACCATGTAAATCAGGACTACATGCACTAAGGCCTTTGGGGCTGTTAATACCATAAGCTATCAAATTGTCATTGAATTGAGGTATGTCCAGATATTTTTGTATGAACTGTTATCACAATTGAAAGTCGAATTGAAGGGGTATATTTAACGACAACTAGAAGTCGACCTACTTCAAATTTAATCAGCCAATACCTTAATATATTAACGACATGTATGTAATTGTTCTGCAAATATATTTAAAACTATGAGGTAAGAGTTCATATTGCAAAACCATTCAACAAATCCTGGAACACGTTAGAAGACGTCATGGGAATTAGTGTTAGATACGAGTTGATCATGATAATTATGAAGCGTTTGCTTTAAATATGTCTGCATTGTAATTAAGGGTAGAACTTAATTATTCATTCAGGGCTGCAAACGTTGTTTATACAAGGTTATTAAACTGGCTAACACCCCCCTATACCACATTGATACAATATTGCAAGTGTTCCTATTTCGGCTCGAAAGAATCAGTCTGACTTCTGATTTTTTTTCAATAAAGCGGATTTGACCTTAATGGCATTAACACAAACCTAAATAAATTGGATTCACAATAAGATAAGTGCGCGCGCATCTCTGACGAGCTTTTTGTACCTCTCGAACTTTTATCTTTTTCTCTTGTATATTCTTTCCCCTTAAACCCAGAATGAATCAAACTGGTANCCTTCTATTAATAGCCTCAGATTATGAATGACCTGTGCGTAAAAATAATACGTGAGTGATTTAGCACATATTGGACTATTTTAACCATTCATAAACATACTCTTCCGCTACGTGTATAGTAAAAAAATGTTTGTTTTTTTACTTTTACTATATACGATCCGTTCAAAACTATTCCATTTAACACAATATTTATATGTGATATTATGTGTCAATTTGTAAATGAATATAGTTCAAGAACTGAAACCGCACAGCAACTCTTTTTTGCGCGTATGCTTACAGGTTCATAGGTTTCTATAAGTTAAGACACTCGAGGTCGAAATTTGTGGTAGTAACCTCTAAGTTAGTCGTTCGCAAGCGAACAACTAAAAACCACAAAACAAAAAGCTAATTTAGAAAACGCTACTTACATATTTATGTACATTTGCTGTTCCTTCTTCAACTTTGAAGACATCACCCATATAAGTATAAGTAATGTTATAAATAATGGGTTTATTTGTGATTGGTTGAGTTTTTTGTGTTACGGATGCGTCTGATAAAAATGTACGGTCTGTACTCAGATCATGCATCTCAAGGGATGGGTTCAAAGGTGCACGTTCTTTTAGTTGTATAGGGTCCTCCTCTTTCTTTTTCTTGCAAACATTTGTTTTGTAAACAATCCACACTGAAACATAAAGCATACAAGATAATTCAGGTTAAGAGAGTTTAAAATGAAGTTGGAAACATAAAGACATTTCTGGTTTACAATCACATGACAGAGTTAAATGCCAAAGTAACAGTTTAACCAGAGTTAACAGTCACAGAAAACATGTATTAAATTTACAGTTATTATTATTATTTGTATTATTAGTATTGCTGTCTCTTTTTAAAATATGAATGCATGCAATCAGTTAATAAGAAAATGCTCAACAAAAAAGGTACGTTGAATGCTTCATGTATTTAAACGTTTAACTTCACTACACGTTGCATTTATTATGTTTTCAGAAGTGTTGCCCTTCACATTAGGTATGAGAATATTGCTTAAGAATTTAGATCATTGAACCAAGTGATTAATCAAGAAATTATTTGTTTATGCCAAACAAAATATGTTTGTTGACTTCAAGTTAGGAATGGGAATGAATTATGTATTTTCTAACTTATTTCACCACCAAAGAAAATATAGAGTGTTTGTTTGACACACACAGTCTAGAAAACCATAATAAAATTCCTTGAAAAAAACATCTGAAAATGGACGTCTCAAAAATCTTCAGGGTATGTTTATGAGGCAGGGTTGCCTTTCCAAAAACACACAGCTATCTCGTTAGCCTAATATAAGTTTGAAGGTTGATGGTGCTTTATTAATAACCATACAATTTAATGATTTACAACTAACATTCACTTATCATTGAAATTAAGAAATGTGTCACTTCAGATTTCAAAATAATTGTATTTTATTTGCAAAAAAAGATGGCTTTTTTGTCATTTAGCATTGGTCTTTCTACTGGTTTTCTTTTCATCAAAATAAGCTTTGAAGTAGTTAATACTGTTTTATGTGAATTTGGAATACCACTTGGAATTGGAAATCATTTTGGAGTTTATCTCAAACAAAACTGTATACATATTGTGAGGAAACAGTGATTGTATTCAATCATTTTAACTGCATTTTGTGTGCATTGACACTGTTTATTTTTTAAGGAAGAAAAAAAAACAATTAAACATCCAGTTCTTTAGTAAAATCAATGTAGATGATGCTATTATATATTTATATGTATTTATCCAAGTGTCTATTTTAATAATGATTTGTCAAACTTAATAAATACAACAGGTAAAACTGCATATAATGTATTGTTGAAAATACACAGTTTATCAAAATTGATGTTTATTACAACTTCACATAATATATATATATATAGGATCTGACACTCGTTGTCATATCATACCATATTTTATTATACGAGTTCAGGAATTTTGTTAGTAAGGGAGCCTTTGGCGAGCTTACAAACGAATTTCCTGGAGGAGTTTAAAAAAATATGGTATGATATGACAACGAGTGTCAGATCTTTTTTTATCACATGCTTTTAAACTAAATAAAATACATCTTAATTGACCAAACAAATGCTGATAGATCCTAAAGTAGTTTAATATTGTGACTTCATTTCATGTTGACGACATCATTTCACCAAAATAAAGCCATGCGATTGGTTAGTTATTGATTCTGTAGCCAATGAAAACGCTTAAAAATGTTGTATTACACATGTGTAGTATAAAAAATACGTAATGTCTGTATTACATTGAAAACAAGGTATAGCATGTGATTAATATATATATTTTATTTTCATAGCAAAAAACACTCTTTTATTCTAATATTTTGCCCAAACGGGCTTTATCAAAGTTTACAAATATGTATTCACTACATTGTTATAACTGTCGTGCACATAAAAACAGTAAATGTTTTACAACTTCAAATATCACAGGAAATGACGTCATACATTACCATGTGATAAACAATTGCGCCAGAATAAATAAAATACTGATGACATTCAGCAAGCTTTGTATGGCCTTTGATTCTTTGTCACTTATATTTGATTGAACTCTGTCTTTAAGTCCACATAGTATCTCTTGTTTAACCGCGTCAATATATGTATCAAGACTTTTTTCACACCCAGGTGTTGGTGTAAATCTACTTTTTTTTTTCATCCATGGTTTGATATTATCTTTCTCTCGATCATCTTGTTTATCATGGAAATACTCTTTAAGACACATGTTTCTTTCCCACTCACAAAGATCACGTTGTAGTTTTGTGATATCATATTAATATGATATCTCAAAACTACAAAGTGATCTTTGTGAGTGGCAAAGATGCATGCATATCTATATTTTTATTATAATAAGTAATGTTATCATTAATATAGGTATTGTTATTAATATAACAATTTAATGTTATTGTTATTATTTTCAAATTCAATTTGGAGAAATTACAATAGGCATGTATTTCTGATCAAGTATAATAACCATACAACAAATTGTCATCAGTATTTTATTTATTTTGGCGCAATTGTGTATCACATGGTCATGTATGACGTCATTTCCTGTGATATTTGACGTTGTAAAACATTTACTGTATTTATGTGCACGACAGTTATAACAATGTAGTAAATTGATATTTGTAAACTTTGATAAAGCCCGTTTGGGCGAAATATTAGAATAAAAGAGTGTTTTTTTATATGAAAATGTATATCTTTATCCCTATTGGATATACAAACTGAATATATAGAGAATAATAGGTTAGTGTTGATTATAGATCAGGTTTATCATGCGAGGCTTAGAAAACAAAAAGCACGAGCCTTGGCGAGTGCTTTTTCGTTTTCGTGCCGAGCATGATAAACCTGATCATAATCAACACTTACCTATTATTTTATTTATCTCACTTTTTATTCAGTAAACCTTCTCATTTCAACAAAATAAGTTAAACTTGTTATTTTCGCTTGATTTATGACGTCATTTTGTCGAAAATATGACGTCATTTCGTGCCGTGTATTATTGCAGAAATTTAATAAACGGGGCTATAATCAACCGAAATCGCTGTAAAAGTGGGATAAATATTTTATATCATTTTTTTTCCCCCTGAAAACAACAAGCATTCCTACATTCAACCATAATCATTCACCTACCTGCTACTGGTATACCAACAATGATGAAAACCAAGATGACACATAAAGCTATTACAGTTCCTTTATATGCTGAGTCTGGTGATGGCCCTGAAAAATAATAATTAAATATAAAGAAGATGGCCCTGAAAAATAGTCATTACAAAAATTAAGTACATTTGTGTATAATTCAAGTTTATGATGCCCTAGTGCGCCTGTGACTGCATAAGGTGAGGGCCTGGAATATGTCCCAGATTTCCTACCCAATTCACTTAATTGAATCAATGAAGTGACCAATTTTGAATAGCACCTGCAATTTTGAACTATTTAGTTTCTACTGAAAGCTTTTCAATTTTGGTTTATGGTCTTGTGCTGTGGGGGGAAAGCAGGAGTACCAGGAGGAAACCCCAGTCTGTAATCATGTCTTAATCATATCAATTAAATGTAATCCTTATTCAAAACTTGATTTCAGCGTTTTATAACACATACATTGATATTTTATATTGTACCTTTTGCAGCTGGTTTTGACTCAGTTTCAGTCACGAAGAAGTTATTGGCAGATCCATATAATGGAGGCTCTGGATGTAAATAAAAGTATGTTTAAATGATATTTAAGTCAATTTTTACATTTCATTATCTTTTTTCGAATTTCCAATCAGTGTTAATATCTTTTCTAAATGAAAACGTACACCAGACAGCAATTTGAAATGGTATAAATCTTTAATTTTCGTTTATGTTTGGGTACTTTTACTGCTGGACTTGTATGATTGTTTTTTAATTTATCAACGTTTGCAAAATGATTTATTTTTTATAAGATCGTATATACTCTCATGAATTATCGAAATAGCTTACTGTACCCTTCGCATCTGTGTGTTTGTATACCAACCCTGTCCATGTTTTTTATTCAGAAACTACGGCTACGATTCTAGATATATTGTCATAACAAGAGCACCGTTGAGCGGATGCGAACGCTCGGCTGCGGATGCTTGGATTTTTTTTACCTTTGACCTTGAAGGTCATCATTGACCTTGACCTTTTCACCACTTAAAATATGCAGGTCGATGAGATACACAGGAAAAACCAAAAATTTAAAATAAAAAAATGGACCTTTGACCTTAAAGGATGACCTTGACCTTTCACCACTCGAAATGTGCAGCTACATGAGATACACATGTATGCCAAATATCAAGATGCTATCTTTAATGTTGCAAAAGTTATGGCCAATGTTAAAGTTTCCGGACGAAAACGACGACGACGCGGAAGACAAGAGGGTTATGACAATATCTCGGGTTTTCTTTGAAAACAGTCGAGCTAATAAAAATATCATAAATAAGTATGTGTTTACTTAACGAAAAGCCAAATTTAAGCCATGCTTAAAATACGTTTCCCATTTCTGGTTAGTTTTCATGGTTTGGTTTAATTAAAGTTGCAATGCTATGAGGTTAAATGTTATTTGCACTTATATGTATGATGAATATTGCTGGGCCAAGTGTGATGTTGAGCGCACTATAACCGGTTCAATCCACCAGTGCTTAGAATTGACCGTTCCAAGGCGGTGACCCAAGCTTTATTGTATTATTTGGTATATGTTGTTTCGTTTTGTGCCGCTCTGTACCGTTCTGGCAATTGGTTCCTTGCCATAAATATAGGACCACGAAGGTGTGTATGATAGAAATGCAATACTGCTGCAGCTTCTGGAGTTTTACTTCTTTATATTAGAATTCCAAAATTACGGTATTGACATTAAAGTCGTATATATTCGATGTAACGATAAATCATCGAGGTAATTGAGAAATTCTTTGATTTTGTATTATAGTATATACATTTCAATTTACCTCGGCGGTGATAATGATTTTCAAATAAAGACGATAGTCTAGCAAAGAAATAAAACGCACCAAAAAATCACACAGTTGTAGGGCTTGCATTAACAGATGTTTGGCAGTTATCATTGACTCTTATTTTTTTTAAATAAATGTTCAAACATTATCGATGCCCAAAACAACGTCCGATTTAACAACCGAAAATGTTACCACTGAAACAAAATTCCTTTTTTTTCAAAACTATCAAGCTCATACATCAGCAGAATAAAACGTATGTATTCATCAATGCATTTAAACGAGCTTAACTTTCGTGTTTACTGAACATAGGAAGTAAGCTGCATACTAATATTGTTATACCATACAATTGATACAAATCGAACTTAAGTTGTATGTGTATACCTAAGTCACCTTTTGAGGTACTCCCAAGTCCTCTTCCTACCACTACCACAGATCCGTTATCTGTTTACGATATTCGTAGTACATGTTTGTATATTGTTATAAATATTAATTTAAATGTTTAAATATTAATCACCTTTTTTCATAATTCAGATTGTACTTTGTAATACATAGCATATGCATACATCAAATCGGGCATACCAGGTTGTAATGTTTTGTTATTGTGTCTGTCAGGTATGAATCATATCAATAGATGTTAATCCTAATTCAACATTTGATTTTCGCGTTTTAAAACGACAGGATTGATAGTTCTTGTTGTTAATTTTGCAAATGGTCTAAACTCAGATAAAGACAATAGGAGGACCCGACAAACTATAAAGAAGCATTGTCAATTACTAAGGGTTTAATAAATATAAATATAAAAATGGATGTAATATTGTGTGTACTTGCTTTGAATTACTTACGGTATTGTCAAAATGTCAACATTGGATTCTAATATAAGTTAACTGCCAGTTCGCAAGACAATTAATTTCGGCTTTCAAATAGACGCATTAAATGTAAAATATTCAATTCTCCAGATTTGAAACAATGTAAATGCGACATTAAGATCATATCCCGATGTATTATGTCATCGACAAACACTGTCATACAAGAACACTTGTCGAGTCACTGAATATTTAATTGATATCTGGAGTGACTTAAAGTAACATTAATACTAAAAAATCAACGGAAATTTGTTTAACTTATTTCGTAAAATAAAGTTACCCAATACACAATCAATGTTCCTTATAGAAAAAGCCAAAATGTCGAAACAAGATGATTTCTGGTAAAATGGATGTTTGTAGATATAAAATATTTGTTTTTAAAGTAACATTAATACTCAAAAATCAACGGACATTTCGTAAAATATTTTGTAAAATAAAGTTATCCAATAAAAAAGCAATATTCCTTATAGCAAATGCCAAAATTTCAAAACGAGATGTTTTCTGGTAACATGGATGTTTGTAAATATAAAATGCTAGTTTTATTTTTTGCGTAGACAATTAATTCCATTTTATTACCCCGCACTGATGTCTATTCATACGACACATAATCGTTGATTTTGAGCGTTATAGGGGCTTTAATCGTATAATTAATTCCAATTTAATGTCCCGAGACTATGTCTATGCATACGACACACGAAGACTTACATAGTACCTTTAAGTGTTCGTATGTCGTATGAATAGATATCAGTTCGGGACATTAAAATGGAATTAATTTTGACACGAACAATTAACAACGTGCATTTTATGTCAACACACATCCATGTTACCAGAAAACATCTAGTTTTGAAATTTTGGCTTTTGCTATAAGGAACATTTATTTTTGATTGGGTAACTTTATTGTACGAAATACTTTACGAAATTTCCGTTGCTTTTTATACGCCCGTATAAAATACGGGACGTATTATGTGAAACCCCTTGGCGGCGGGCGGCGGGCGGAAGGCATCACTTTGTCCGGACTCTAATTCAAATTGTATTCATCCGATCTTCACCAAACTTGGTCAGTAGTTGCATCTAGTTGATATCTAGGTCAAGTCCGAATATGGGTCATGCTGGGTCAAAAACTAGGTCAAAGGGTCAATTAGTGCATTTTACTTTGTCCGGACTCTAATTCAAATTGTATAAATCTTATCTTCACCAAACTTGGTCAGTAGTTGCATCTAGTTGATATCTAGGCCAAGTTCGAATATGGGTCATGCCAGGTAAAAAACTAGGTCATAGGGTCAATTAGTCCATTTTCAACAGCGCCACTTTGTCCGGACTCTTATTCAAATTGTATTCATCCGATCTTTACCAAACTTGGTCAGTAGTTGCATCTAGTTGATATCTAGGTCAAGTTCGAATATGGGTCATGTCGGGTCAAGAACTAGGTCATAGGGTCAATTAGTGCATTTTCAACGGCGCCACTTTGTCCGGACTCTAATTCAAATTGTATTCATCCGAAACTTTTAAACAACTTTTTATCCTGCGTCAAAGTGGTATGGGGGTATAAGTCACATTCAGTGACAAAGCTCTAGTTCAAGTTGAATTCACCAAACTTGGTCAGAGGTAGTATATAGATTATATATCAGTCAGGTCTGATTGGAGACATGCAACCGATTAACACATGCAATATTTTTATGCAATATTTTTATCCAGTTTTATTTTGCGATATTTTCATCGGGTTTATTTTTTTCGCGATTTTTGAAACGAGTTATTTTTAACAACATGTTTATTGGTAAGTTTCATTTTTCCTTCAATCTAATCATGATTTCCACAGGTACATGAGTTTTTCACTGTGCATGGGTACTATAGAAAGGCAACTGTTTATCATTGTCATCAACCTAAAATCAATTTTTATACGCCCGTTTTTACAAAACGGGACGTATAATAGTTTCACCCTTGGCGGGCGGGCGGGCGGCGGGCGGGCGGAGGCGGTGTCCACAGCAGTGTCCGCTCTCTAATTCAAATAGTTTTCATCCGATCTTCACCAAACTTTGTCAGAAGTAGGATCTAGACAATATCTAGGTCAAGTTCGAATATGGGTCATGTTGGGTCAAAAACTAGGTCACGGTGTCACTTAGTAGAACGGGCGTATCTTGTGACAATTTGGCACTCTTGTTGAGTTTTAATGTAATTTTAAACCATTTTCTGTTATCTCCAAGCTTGTTGTCACAAACACTACTCGTTGTTAGGTGTTAACATTCTCGGGGAAATGTATCCGATAAATTTGTAAGCTATGTTGGTTCTCATTTCAATGTTTGTCGACGTCATGCGGCTAACTTTTGTTTTTCAGAAAAAAACATAGGTCTTCCACTAAAATGGTACCATGTTAGTGTTCATGTGTCATATGAATAGATATCAGTGCGGGAAATTAAAATGGAATTTATTGTGACACGAAAAAGTAAAAACGTTCATTTTATATCTACAAAAATGAATGTATCCAGACCACATCTGGCTTTGAAATGTTGGCTATTGCTATAAGGAACATTGAGTTTTTGTTGGGTAATTTTATTTTACCAAATACTTAACGAAATTTCCGTTGATTTATTTGTTTTAATTGGTCTTTAATAAAAAAAGAGGAAAAATAATAAGATGAATAGAAAATGATGTGAGTTTTGGATAAAGATCAAGTTTATCATGCTCGGCGCTACGCTCGGCAAGCGTTGCGCTACAATGATTCTAAGCCTCTGATGATCAACTTGATCTTTATCAAAAACTCACATAATATTCTCTATGTATAATTATTATAGCGATTTTGTGCTGAAATTGTTATATTCTGATATGTTGTGCAAACATTTGAACCAACGAGGACATCTCTTTGTCGTATCAAATGTGTTCACGTTTTAAAGATTTTAAAAACTTAAAAGACTAAACATTTTACCAAAATCTGTCAAGATGGAGAAGATAGATTACCTCAATATTGTTAATCAGGTTCTTATATAATTCGACCTGCTGATCTAGCCTTTTACCCCGGTAAATCTGAAGGCGAAAACTTATATTTTGCAGATATTTATGTCATGTTTACACACTTAATCATGTTTACTCACTTAATCAGGTTTCAAACTTGACTTAACTTAATAAGAAACACGAATTATTTAGATAAGTCATTACCATTTATATGCTAAACCTTCAGAGGGATAACAATATTCACATATATAAATTTACCTCAGTTGATATATTTTCAAACTGACCGAAATGGGATTTTGGCAAACATTCTGTCAGTGTTCCATTGTCAGCTAAGAATGTGATCTCTATAGAACGCAAGAAAGTTTTTTTTTATTAAGAATATGATTTGACCAGATTTAATACATTGGCAGCTTGACATAAATTTTGTAGAGGCGGACATCATCATACTTATTATAACACTGGTAATTATATTCTCATTTTCACTTGATGATGCATTCTTTAAAGTAACATCAATACTTCCTATGTTGAGTGACCACAAAAGTTAAGCTCGTTTAAATGCATTGATGAATATATACGTTTTTAGTCTGCTTATGTATGAGCTTGATAGTTTCGAAAAAAAGATTTGAATTGTAACGTTTTCGGTTGTTCAATCAGACGTTGTTTTGGGCATCGATACTGTTTGAACATTCATTAAGCAAATAATAAGAGTCAATGATAACTGCCAAACATCTGTTAATACAAGCCCTACAACTGTGAGATGTTTTGGTGCGTTTTATTACTTTGCTAGACTATCGTCTTAATATGACAATTATTATCACCGCCGAGATAAATTGAAATGGATAAACTATTATACAAAACCATAGGATTTCTCAATTACCACGATGAATTATCGTCACATCGAATATATACGACTTTTATGTCAATATCGTAATGTCGCAATCTTAAACCAAACCATGAAAACTAACCAGAAATGGGAAATGTTTTTTAAGCATGGCTTAAATTTGGCTTTTCATTTAGTAAACACTATTTTTATGATAATATATCTAGAACCTTAACCGTAGTTTCTGCATAACAAGAGGGCAAAGATTGCCCTAGTTCGCTCACCTTTTTTACAAGGCCTTGCTCATCGCTTAGTTGAAAATTCAGTACTCTTGAGCATTTTATGCACCCTACTGGGGGCATATTATTAAAACCAATGTTTTCACAAAGTTTCATGATGATTGGGCAACAAATGTGACTTCTAGAGTGTTCCCAAGCTTTTTTACTGTATAAATATAAGGAAAATGCGTCACCCCCGTGGCAGCCATGTTTTTCAACGGACCGGAACCATTTTCGAACTCAACTCTCGTTTCTAGGAAACAAATGTTCTGACTAAATTTCATGAAAATAGGGCCAAAAAATGTGACTTCTAGAATGTTCACATGTTTTCACTATACATGTATACATATCGAGAAAACTTGCCAGCCCACTGGCGGCCATGTTTTTTTACCGATCTGGACCATTTTCAAACGCCTTTGAGATATCAATCAAACCAATGTTTTGACCAAGTTTCATGATGATTGGGCAAAAAATGTGACTTCTTGACTGTTCACATATTTTGACTATATACAAAAAGAGAAAACTGCCCCGCCCCCCTGGTGGCCCTGTTATTAGTGTCACGTTCGTTTTCCCTTAACATTGGAAGTAAGGAGCATACTAATATAGTTGTGTCATACAATTATGTGCTCATCTTGATATACATACCTAAATCATTTGTTGGGTTACTCTCAAGACTTCTTCCTCCCAGGGGCCTAAAACCTGTTAACGATATGTGTAGTACATCTTTGGATATTGTGATTACAATACATTGTAATGTTAAAATGTTCATCACTTATTTCCATATTTCACATTGTACATTTTATTGCATAGCATATGTGTACATACAGTCTGGTATACCATGTTGTAATGTTGTGTCATTTTGTCTGTCATGTTTTAATCATATCAATTAACTTTAATCCTAATTCAAAACTTGATTTTCGCGTTTTATAACACATAGATTGATATTGTAAAGTGTACCTTTTGCAGCTGGTTTTGACCCAGTTTCAGACAAGAAGAGGTAATTGGCAGATCTAGGTAATTGCGGCTCTGGATGTAAATAAAAGTATGTTAAAATGATAGTGTTCAATTGTCGTATGAATAGATATAGTCGCAGGATTATAAAATGGAATTAATTGTGGCACAACAAAAATAAAAATAAGCATTTTATATCTGCAAACATCCATGTTACCAGAAAACATAACGTCTTGAAATTTTGGCTTTAGCCATAAGGAACATTGATTTATTATTAGGTATCTTTATTTTACGAAATTTCCGTTGAGTTTTGAGTATTAATGTTACTTTAACTTTAATTGTTCCTCAACATTTGAGGTAAGCTGCATACACATATAGTTAAACCCATTCAATTGTGTACTCTTGTTAATCCAACTTAAGTTTTTATATACATACCTAAATCAAGTTTGGAGTTATTCCCAATTTCTCTTCCTACCACGGGCACATTACCTGTAAACGATATGTGTAGTATTATGTAATTACAATTAATTTGAGTGCTAAATTAGTCAAAACCTATTTCCATATTTCACACTGTACATATTACTAAATAGCATTTGTATACATAACATCTAGTACACCATGCTGTTATGTTTTGTCATTGTGTCTGTCATGTCCTAATTATATCAATCAACATTAATCATAATTCAAAACATAATTCAACACGAAAAATTAAAAACAAGCATGTTATATCTTCAAACAGTCATGTTACCAGATAATATCTCGTTTTGAAAATTTGGCTTTTGCTATAAGGAACATTGATTTTGAATTGGGTAGCTTTATTTTACGAAATACTCTACGAAATTTCCGTTGATTTTTGAGTATTAATGTTACTTTAAAACATTTAAAATCAGTGTTTAATTCCATTTTAATTTCCCGCAAATATATCTATTCATTCTACACAAGAACACTAAAATAGTACCATGTTAATGTTCATGTGTCGTATGGATATCAGTGCGGAAAATTAAAATGGAATTAATCGTGTCACAAAAACATCAAACGTGCATTTTATATCTTCAAACATCTATGTTACCAGACCACATCTGGCGTTGAAATTTCGGAAATTGCTCTATGGAACACTGATTTTTAATTTGTTATCTTTATTTTACGAAATATTTACGACATTTTCGCTGATTTTGAGTAGTAATGGGTCTTTAAAGCGGGACTGTACGATTTTGTCAAATATTTATGAATTTTTATAAAATGTATTAAAAATAAGTATACATATATTTCAATATAAATTAAAATAAAAGTTAAGAAGAACATGCGTCGAAAAATGCGAAATAAGCCAGATATTTAAATCTGAAATCTTAAATGACTGGAAGTCAAATAAGCCAGCATATATATAATACATGTACAATGTGAATCTAAATTTAGTTTTAGTGCAGATTCGTTCATACGACACAAAGACACAATTTTGTTTCCTTACAAATACGAGTAAAAGTGTCGGCATCGGCTTTAACCAGCGCTAACTTGTCTTTGCTGCATTTTATGAAATTCGTCTTCAAAGTATAATTTTTATTGCCTATTTTGAGTCATCGTAACATAATTTAATCAATATATTAAAATTTAACACATGTAAAAATCGTACAGTCCCGCTTTAAATTCATGGATATGATTTTCATATGAGAAAACGCATTTATTAATGCATGGATTAAAACTTGATTAACTCTCGTTTCCCCTCAATATTGGAAGGTAGCTACGTTCTAATATGCCATACAAGTGGGTGCTCATCTTAATCGAACTTAAGTTTAATATACATACCGTAATCACATGTTGAGTAATTCTCAATAATTCTTTCAATCTGGAGCCCATCATCTGTAAACAAAAAGTGCTGTTCATGTTTGTTTATTGTAATTACAATAAACGTGAATGCTTAATAGTCATAACCAATTTTCATACTTCACATTTTACATTTAACTGTATAGCATATGTACACAAAACCGGTTATAACATGTTGTAATAATTGGCCATTGTGTCTGGCATACCTTAATCAAATCAATGAATGTTAATCCTAATTCAAAACACGATTTTCGCGTTTTATAACAAATGAATTGATATATCAGGTAAGAGGACCAGACAATCCAAACGTTTCAAATTTAAAGAAGAAGTCCTATAAGATTTTTTTATCCAGTTATACGAATTTAATAAATATAAAATTATCATAAATCTTCTTATCTAAGTCTTCATATTTGTCGACATGACATAGTGTACCTTTTGCATCTGGTATTGATACAGTTTCAGACACCGTTGTCCTCGGTCTAGTTATAGATGTAGAAACGGACGGCTCAGGTTCTAGATAGATTATAATAAAAATTTCATTAGGACAGTATTTGTTAACGATATATTAAGCCACGTCGACGCCATGCATATTCATACATTAATACGGATGTTTTTAAAATAATACATGTTGAGTTGTCAATACGAAAAACCGTTACCAATTTCAACTAAGCTATGAACTAATTTCGATCTTCGTTCTGTAACTGATGTTTGTATGCGGAATTGTGAATATAAATACAACATTTTAATGACAAGTGAACAAACAACAAAACACGTTACTTTTGTTTTCTCTAGGCTTGTTCCAACAACAACCCATTCTAGTTCAACGCTATGACATCAACCTAAGGGTAAAATGAAAATATTTCAGTAACATAACATTAAAGGGAGACTGTACGATTTTTATATGTGTTAAATTTTAATATATTGATAAAATTATGTTACGATGACACAAAATAGGCAATAAAAATTATACATTGAAGACGAATTTCATAAAATACAGCAAAGACAAGTTAGCGCTAATTAAAGCCGATGCCGACACTTTTACTCGTATTTGTTAGGAAACAAACTTGTGTCGTATGAACGAATCTGCTCTAAAACTGAATTTAGATTCACATTGTACATGCATTATATATATGCTGGCGAATTCGGCTGGAAGCCATTTTCAATTTCAGATTTAAATATCTGGCTTATTTCGCATTTTTCGACACATGTTCTTCTTAACTTTTATTTTAATTTATATTGAAATATATGTATAGTAAGTTGTTCAGATATTTTATAAAAAATCATAAATATTTGACAAAATCGTACAGTCTCCCTTTAATAAATTATACTACTTATAACATAAGAATTAGTCGTTGCAGTTGTAGTTGTACTAGTAGTAGTACATGTAGTAGTAATAGTAGTAGTAGCAACAGTAGTAGATGTTGTTGTAGTAGTAGTTGTTGTAGTACAAGAAGTGTTAAAGTAGTGTACACGTAGTAGCAGTAACAGTAGGAGTTGTGGTTGTTGTACTGAAGAAGAAGTAGTAGTAGTAGTATTTAGTAGTAGTAGTCGTAGTAGTATTAAGTAGGAGTGGTAGTAGTAGTAGTAGTAGTAGTAGTAGTAGTAGTACTAGTAATAATAGTAGAAGTAGTAGTAGTAGTAATAGTAGCATTAGTAGCAGTAGTAGTAGTAGTAGTAGCAGCAGAAGCACCATCACCAGCAGAAGCAGCAGAAGCAGCAGCAGAAGCAGTAGCAGTAGTAGTAGAAGTAGTAATAGTAGTAGTAGTAGAAGTAGTAGTAGTAGTAGTAGCAGCAGTAGTAGTAGTAGTTGTAGTAGTAGTAGTGGTATAGTAGTAGTTATATTACTAGAAGTATAAGTAGAAGGAGTAGTAGTTGTAGCAGCATTACTTTATTTACGAAAAAACATACATTTTAACTGTAGTCACAAAAACAACTCCGCTCTCCGTCATTCTTTTTTATAGTTACGTCGGGTATTTCCGCGGTAAAAAAGAGAGAAAGTACTCAAATTAACTCAATCATGAAGTAACAAAATGATGATATACCAGCAAAATATACAATCAATTTAGTTGATAGTAGTAGTAGTAGTAGTAGCATTATTATTATTAGTAGCAGAAGTAGTAGAAGTAGTAGAAGTTGTAGTAGTAGTAGTAGTAGTAGTAGTAGTAGTAGTAGTAGTAGTAGTAGTAGTTGTTGTAGTAGTAGTAGTAGTTGTAGTAGTAGTAGCAGTAGCAGTAGTAGTAGTAGTAGTAGTAATAGTAGTAGTAGTGGTGGTATAGAAGTAGTAATAATAGTAGTAGTATATGTAGAAGGAGTAGAAGTTGTAGCAGCACTACTTTATTTACGAAAAAAACATACATTTTAACTGAAGTCACAAAAACAACTCCGCTCTCCGTCATTCTTATTTATAGTTACGTCGGGTATTTCCGCGGTAAAAAGGAGAGAAAGTACTAAAATTAACTCAATCATGAAGTAACAAAATGATGATATACCAGCAAAATATACAATCAATTTAGTTGATATCATATACATAATTTGAATTTAAGACACACACATTTAATGACTCCGTGCACGCAATTACGATCAACATAAAACGACTTATTAATGAAGATTCTTTTCAGAAATTAAACGACATGTGTTAGGATTTTGGCGCGTCGTCGCACGACATCGCCGCAAACGTTCCCGTTTTATTTGACGTCATATTTATATACTTGTTATTGTACGTGTTATTGTACGTTACTTTTTGAAAGTCAGATAAAGGTACGAACCTACACAACGCGTAGTTATCTATTACGATCGCACATTTTGGTGTCGTGATCACAAAAATGAATCTACAGAAGTTATTCGCAGCAAGAGACGGACATAGGGCTACGCTTGAAGATTTATTCGTGCAACTAGAAACGGCAAAGGAAAATAACTCATACGATGAATTTGAGCTGTGCTTTGAAAGATCAATGACGTTCTTGCATTGTTGAAGTCTGTTGACGAGAAGATTACAAACACCACCGACGCGGAAAACATTGCTACGGAGCTCAGCGAAACAGCTGCATACAGTTTTCATCTGAAATTTAAGTTGCACAGATTTAAGAGGCATTCAGCAAACGCTTAACACGGTTCGAGCGCCCCAACCGCTAGCCTTGAACGTGAAGCTGAACACACTAACCAGTCATCGATGCCGCAAATACACGCCCCAGCTGTACAGGCACCGCGCGAGATGGTACAGCGAGTACACGAACAGCTGCAGATGCCACATCATTTACCAAAATTAACACTACCGACTTTCAACGGTGAATTAATGAGCTGGCCTACATTTTGGGATTCGTTTTCATCAGCCGTTCACAACAACCCCCACTTACCTGACATACAGAAATTTCCTTCCTGAAATCTCTTATGCAAGACGAAGCTGCCAGAACAATTGAGGGATTTACGCCAAGTAAAGCCAACTACCAGCAAGCTATACAGTTTATACAACAGCGGTATGGGCAGTTCAGAAGATAACCGCTGCTTACATGTCCAACGTACTACAGCTGCCGTCACCCGCCGCAAACATCCGAGAGCTTCGTTACTTCTACGATCAAACCCGCAAAAATCTAGCCCGAGAAAATAAAACCAAAACGTGGACTCTCTCAGATTTGAGGCAAGCTATTTTTCGCGAGATCAATATTATGGAAGCTGGGGACAGTCATGAAATCCGCCATACACCATTTCCGACAGCAGCCTTCCATTCAAGTGTCCGGATGATCGGAAATCGACAGAAGCGACCGATGCCAAGACGCGAATGACGGTCAGTGAGCGTGAGAATAAGAGAAACGAACAGAATGTGTATTTTGCGGAAAACAACAAAACCGGAACTGTTATTCTGTAAGTAGCATTCCCAAGAGAGTATGTATTGTGAAAAACAAGAAACTGTGTTTTAATTGTTTAAGTAACAGACATTCAGTGTGAGACTGTCCATCGTCATGGAGATGCAGACATTGTGCACGTAAACACCACACGAGTTTATTCGAGAATACACACGCAAAGACGCCGTCCACAGGAAACGGAACAGCCGTTACCAGAATTCATCCGAATGAAAGTATCGGAAGTGCTTGTAATAATGATACCGGTGCTACAATGCTTCACACCACTGCGAAATCGGCCCCCTCTAGCGTGCTGCTGAAAACTGCNCAAAATTGTGTCTTTGTGTCGTATGAACGAATCTGCACTAAAACTAAATTTAGATTCACATTGTACATGTATTATATATATGCTGGCTTATTTGACTTCCAGTCATTTAAGATTTCAGATTTAAATATCTGGCTTATTTCGTATTTTTCGACACATGTTCTTCTTAACTTTTATTTTAATTTATATTGAAATATATGTATACTAATTTTTAACACATTTAAAAAAAAAAGATAAATATTTGACAAAATCGTACAGTCCCGCTTTAATACAAATATGTAACAATAACTCAAAATAGGCAAGCACAATTATACATTGAAGACGAATTTCATAGAATGGTAATGCTTCAGTAGACTTAGATACGCTGCAGACCGTCGTCACTGAAGTAGAGGCAATTATCATAACAGACCGCTGACATTCGTTTCAATATCACGTGAAGATCCAGAGCCGTTAACACCCTCTCATCTGTTGTATGGCAAGCGGATGACGTCACTGCCTACATACGACACTCCCGATGCAGACGATATCATTGGGCGCAATCATACCAGAGATAACGCAGAACGGCGTTTTGACCAACACAGAGTCATCGACCATTACTGGGCGTGCTGGAAACGTGAATACTTGACGTCACTATGCGAGCACCATAAGGCGGAAGGGACTACCGAGCATACTATACGAGTAGGTGATGTTGTAATTGTACATGACGATTTCTCGATGGAACATGGGCGTCGTTCAAGAGCTGATCCTTGTCAATGATGGACTCTCGCGTGCATCGCACGTGAAAACCGCAAATGGACTGTTGACACGACCCATAGTTAAACTATATTCGATGGAACTTAATATGATATACACTTAGTAACAGTGATAATAAACATGATGGACTTTACAAGCGAATATTGTAACTATTTGAGTGCATGAACATTGATTGATATTTTTCCTTGAACATGAAAGTGTTGCATTTATTGACATGAAATATTATTTTGTCGGCGGGAGAATGTTAGGATTTTGGCGCGTCGTCGCACGACATCGCCGCAAACGTTCCCGTTTTAGTTGACGTCATATTTATATACTTGTTATTGTACGTTACTTTTTGAAAGTCAGATAAAGGTACGAACCTACACAACGCGTAGTTATCTATTATGATCGCACAACATGCGTACGCTGTTAACTTTCCATTCATCTAATCAAAATCAATAGACAGGGTCGACAAAGGAGTAATAAAACAATATTCTGCATACAATCAAATAAAAGAGACATATTGCGTTTACCTTTTTCACTTCCAAGGAGAAACGTTAATTCAAAAATAATAAAGTCATTAAACAAACGGGTATTGTGTTTTCTTATTGTGTTATTTTCTTTTCGTCGATAAAACTGTTCTTTCGAATAGAGTTGGAATGTTACTCATTGACAATATAGATTAAAATATCGAGGTCATTGCAACAAAAATCAGTATCAAGCAAGCGATGTCCCTTGTGATTTAAACATTCACAAAATTATTGTGGTTGTTAAATTATGTTTTTAATAAATTAGGACGTGGGACATATCAATATATAGCTAAAAAGCGTAAATTTACTGTCGGAGCTGAGCAAATAGCAACGAAATCGTGTACAGTGAAAAAACATGTGTATGCATATTTTTAATTTAAATTATATCCTATGACTAGCCATTTCACAAGTCTGGATAAATATTTATAAATATATTTTTAATTATTCAATCGGCCTAAATGGTGTACCGTTTATTTATTTCATTATTTATGTCTTTCCGAAACGAGATAGGATGATACTCTTTGACAATGACTATGCAAATGTGGCAGTCATTTGCAAACAAAATCAATATCTAACACGCGATGCCCCTAGTGATTTGAACACTCACATCATTATTGTATTTAACAAAGGGCGGTCACTTGTTTAATTAAAGTTGAAGATCGAAATACATTAAACGTTTAACAAGCTTATGTCGTTGTTCCACAGTTGTGTGCCAAACCTATATAGACAAATCTGCGTTGATAGTATATCGCGAGTGTTTAGTACATACAATGCTTTTCCTTTACCCGTTACCCCATTTACCAGGTCAGTAAATCACCCTTGTAAGGGGAGTTATCGAGGAGCGCGCTTTTAATAGTTATGCACTGCGTTATGCATAATGAATTGTTGATAAATGGCTATCGCTAAATCACATTCAAAATAATCTCCATTCCATAATAGTATCTGCTGACTAAATCTGAAGACATCACAAAAGAAGTAACGTTCAGATAACAAATCTTTTCGTCGCCTTCAAAACTCTTTGGTATGCTTTGTGTGAATTTTCGGTAAATATAAAAGCCAAAACAGCTGAGGACCCACAGGTCGGAAGCGGGAATTAAAACCAGGAGAGAAGTGCGTAAGCCACCGCTCTAAAACGGACAGCAAGATCTTCTCTAACATGTATTGAATCAGTTTGATACATGCGGAGTTGCGACAGTTTGGAGGGGGAAGATCTTTAAAACGACAACTAATGGGGCGATGTTTAGGATTTGTTTTGCATGAGATTGGTTATCGTGGGGCACACTGAGAAAGAAGCATGTATGTAATATATTGTATCGCACAAACTAAGATATATTTAAATGTAATTCCAGTAATTGAATATGTTGCAATTTTAAATTAAACATTCAATTTTATGTAAACAAACAGGTTTTTACCTGTCTTAATATATATGGTCAGGGGGTCATTCTGAGGATATTGTCAATACGACGATAATGGTTATCTAAATTGGTTGAGGTTGTCTTTGGTTTGTTGGTGGTAAAACTGTAAGATTCTGTATCGTTTGTACATAGTGTGATTACATGTTAATTTTAAAAATTAAAATAGTAGTAAAAATATAAATAATAAATAAAAAAAAATAAAAAAAAGTGTTAATGCCTGATATGGATTTGAAAATGATATTTCCTGATAATTAGCTGATATTGCCTTACTTAAGAAGTAATGTAAAAAACAGCTGCCTGAGTGCGGGGGTCAAAGATGCAGAAGATATTGAGATGTGAACCCACATGGCGGTTTCATCTTGGGAGTGCATTACGACGATCGGAATATTAAACTATAACATGCTTAACCTCAAAAACTCGTAAATTAAAGACGAGATGACGTTGTTACTTTTTTGTTCATTTTCGCTGTACAGTTATGTTAAAATTGAAACGCATTCTTTCTATTGCTGTTTGATTTGACTTGTGATGCTGAGTTTAATTTGTAAACACATTTAAATATTTTGTGAAAAATCTAGGCAGTGTGATTGTGACGTAGTTGTAGGATACAGTTAGCTCGAGGTAATTTGAGATTGTGTAGTAATCAAATGAAGTTAATTGTGCGAGTAGAAACACAGAAGGTGTGTCACAGAGGTAGCCAAATGATGACACAGCAAACAATCAAATTAGTTGAATTGAAATCTCCCGCCAAATAAATTTTGTTTGCGAATGGGTTGAAATGTCTTGATAAATGGTATAATTCTTAAAAAAATAAATAATCGTATGGTTATTGTTTTAATGAATTGCAATTCTCCTCATTGATATCTTTACACCAATGAAAATTCATGTTGAAATCGTGTTGCGTATCTGAGATATAGGCCTGACAAGTTAAAATGCTTATAGGCAATACTGAGGCCAACATTGATTCTGCGTCATGTATTTCTAAAAAAACTATGTCACCAGTTAAAATCTTAGAACAAAAAACATTGTTACCACTCTAGAGGCTACAGGTATGAGTCAATCTCGATTAAATTATATCAAAATATTTATCGCGACAATGTATAGGCCGAGTTTGAATCTGGGTCACGTGTTTCCAAAATTAGGCCTCTAGAAAACGCATATTAACACAATAATAGGACAATATAAGGACACTATCTTCTGTTCGTGCTATTTTTGTAATTAAGTTGTAAAATTACTGAAAACATATGTAGTATATTAGGTTGCATTTTAGAGTCAGGAGAAGTAACTTTTTTTGGTCAGGAGAAGTAAAATGTTACGGCACTAGTGGAACTAGATAAGTGGATTTTAAAGGAAATATCGAGCCCTGATAAGTAAGTCATCTTTTTGCAAAATATAAACAATTTTTTGTTTAGTTACTTGAGAACAAACTAATCGTTATTTGTTCGCCTCTACTATAAACACAGAAAGTTGCCAATAACAGTTAAGTGCAGATAACGTCAGCACTCGGTCCTGCAAAATATCTTAAGTCCTGAACAGTTCAATATTTTATGCTCTTTACGGTGACACTAATATTTATGGGAACACTAAATTATATTAAAGTGGACTATGTTAACAGCAAAACGTAACACGATATATACATATCCTGATTATGTAACTGTGTGTCAATATTTCTCAATATTTTATGGGTTTTTTTTCCATTATTTATGTTATTGTAAATTTCGTGTTCGCTGGGAGGTCTGGTTTATTGAAGTCTAATGTAAATACTTTTAAGGTTTGTTGTTTTATCTCATATTTCATCAGAGAGATATACGTTTTCTTAAACAATTTCTTTGTGGCATTTTGGGGTAATTTACTCGAGGAATTATATTTATTTGTCATGTGGCTGGTTGAAAAATGTTAACTTCATATCAGTTGAAGCGTTTGTAATCGACAGTATTGCATTGTTAAGTTTAAAACTCTCTGGGTTGATCACCAAGTTAATTCAAAAGTAACAGAACATATCAGTTTTAAAAATGATATACCTCTTTGATCAATAAATGATCCAAATTCTTCATTTTACCAACCCGATGAAGATATTTTATTTTGTGAAGACAGATATTTGAATGGTGAACTGAATATCATGTTTGATGAATTAAATGTACCATTTTCTGACCATTTTCTGACCAAGAAGTTATGAATGCCTGTAAACAAATACACAATGGTAAATCAAGTGGTCCTGCTTATCTACTCAATGATTTTTTTTAATTTGGGATTCACAGTTGTAGCTTTTTAAAAGTTGTGTGTACTTTATTCCATAAGCTGTTTGAAAATGGACATTTCCCTGAAATGTGGAGTGAGGGTTTTATTGTACCATTATATAAAAAAGGAAGTAAGAATGATGTAAACAACAACAGGGGGGATTACATTATTAAGTACATTTGGGAAATTATTTACTAAAGTCATTAACAATAGACTGAATAATTGGGCAGACAATTATCATGTTTATATGATATTGGTAATATTTTTGTATTACATGGTGTTATTAATTATCTACGTAATGAAAATAAGAGATTGAATGCTGTTTTTTGTGGATTTCACTAAAGCGTTTGATTATTTGGTTCGAGATATTATCTGGTATAAACTTTTGAAACTAGGAGTTCGAGGAAAAATTATAAATATTATTAAATCTATGTATGTAAATGTGAAATTAAGAATCAAATTAGGTAATAGAATAAGTTATGAAGAATTCTCTTGTTTATTAGGAGTGAGACAGGGTGAATCATTATCACCGTTCCTTTTTTCCATTTATTTAAATGACATTGAGGAACATTATATGTTAAATGGTTTTAATGGGATTGATATTGGAATGTTTAAATTATTTCTGTTACTATATGCAGATGATATTGTTATTATGGCTGAATCTGAGGAAGAACTTATTAAAGGTTTGTACTTGTTGGAAGAATACTGCGACAGGTGGAAACTATGTGTAAATTCAAATAAAACTAAAGTGATGATTTTTCAAAAAGGGGGACAATTAAGGCGATGTTATAGAAATTGTAAAATCTTTTTTATATTTAGGAATTGTATTAACCACGGGAGGATCATTTACAAGTACATTTGAAACTCTTGCTGGACAAGCTTTAAAAGCGGTTTTTTAATTAAATTCATATTTACTTAATTTTCCGTCTATCAATATTCAGACCAAATAACAGTTATTTGTTCAACTTGTTTTACCAATTTTAAATTATGGCTCAGAAATCTGGGACTTAAATTAATCTATGACACTTGAGAGAGTACATTTAAGTTCTGTAAAAAATTATTAGGTGTGAAAATTCAAACTCAAAATATTTTTGTGTATGGAGAACTTGGTAGAACATCCTTAATTGTGAGTCGTGCAGTTAATGTAATAAGGTATTGGCTTAAAGTTACCCATTGAGAAGACCATAAATATGTTAAGTGCATATATTGACATATGTGTAACTGTTTGATAAGTAAACCAAATATGCACACATGGGCTAAAACTGTTTGTAACTTGTTGCAGTCCTTGGGATTACATTATGCATGGATAAACCAAGGAGTAGGTGATGATAAGTGCTTGTTTTCTCTTGTTAAATCTAGATTAAATGATGCTTTTATACAAAATTGGATGTCTGAACTGAGTAATTCATCAAGAACAGTACGTTATAATCTTTTTTGTACATTTGAATTTCAGCCCTATTTAAATGATGTTACTATTGATAAGTTTAGGTTTAATCTGTGCCGACTAAGAGTATCTTCACATAGATTGGAAATAGAGTCAGGCAGATGGCATAAACCAGAATCTATACCATACCAGGAAAGAAAATGTCAAAATTGCAATGTCTTGGAGGATGAATTTCATTTTTTGTTTGAATGTTCATTATACAATGATATTAGAAAAAAATACATAAAGCAATATTACTGGAAAAGACCAAATGTTCTAAAATTTAAAGAGTTAATGCAATCTGATAGCCAAACAATTAACAGAAATTTAGCAACCTATGTTCACAAAGCATTTATTCAAAGAAATGTCTATAAATATTATTTTGAGTAATATCCATGTCAGAAAAGTTGACTTCTCGCTGTCAATAGTGCTTTATGTTCACATTATGTTGAAATACAT
>VMBQ01007205.1:31582-52594 GCA_007657795.1 Dreissena rostriformis | reverse complement strand
AGTTTGGTGAAGATCTGATGAAAACAACTTGAATTAGAGAGCAGACACTTAATACGGACTTACTGATCGACCGACAGACAGACAGACAGACAAGTTCACTCCTATATACCCCCATAATTTGTTTGAGGGGGTATAATTATAAGAAGAAAAAACATTTGAATTGCTGTTAATTGCTTAAAATTATTCATTAAAGCATTACTTTGTGTACTAAATTGATTGTTTTCTAAATCTAGTTTTGCATGTGTCTATTTATAGAATATAACAACACATATTGACATGCATATTGAACTTTTTCATAGGGGGCACATAGATGTTCAAACTAACTTGCCCTCTGGTCAAGTGGCAGTTTATTCCTTACGTTAACTCCTGGATTTGGAGCAATACTAAGAATTGACCAACCTTATAAGATAATATTACTGTAAATTGTAAAAAATAATCTTAAAACAAAATTATGTTTATGAAATTATGCCAAGTAACGGCGACATTGACCTGTTCAAGCTGCTCATTCGCCTTCATCTTTTCCGATTCCTTCTCATTTGCTGACTGGAAGCACTGTGCCTTTAGTGTCATCAATGCAGGCTGCAATACAAACAAAAAACATAAGCACTGTGCCTTTAGTGTCATCAATGCATGCTCAATTCAAACCGAACACATGAGCATTAAATCTACAGTGTCATCAATGCAGAAAAAGACATGAACACTGTGCTTTCAGAGTTATAAATGCAGGCTGCAATACCAACAAAACGCATAAACATTGTGCCTTTAGTGTCATCCATGCAGGCTACAAAACAAACAAAACACCTGAACACTGTGCCTTCAGTGTCATCCATGCAGGCTACAAAACAAACAAATCACCTGAACACTGTGCCTTCAGTGCCATCCATGCAAGCTGCAATACAAAAGAAAAGGCTGTGTTTGTGAAACACAAAGCCCCCTACTGCACTTCGAAGCCGCACATCAGCTATATCCCAATCGAAAACATCATGATGAAGTTACAGCCTATTGATATCATGTACATCATGTAGATAGACTCACACACCAAAAATCAGGTTAGTCTATAAAAGCGTTTCGGAAAAAAGTCCAAGGCCTGTCACTTTGTCAAAAATTAATGCAGGGCCAAAACACCCTTTTTGGGGAAGGGGCCTCAGCCTTTTTTTAGGGGAAAAATAGCGTGATTTTTTCTTATTTGGGGAAAATAAGAAATTTGTATTTCATTTGGATAATGGAGTTTATACATAAAAAAAATAATATTGGGTGGCCACAAAGTTAGGAAGGTACAGATTCTCTACTGATACAAACTTGCACTGACTGTGGATTTAGATCCCCAAGTGGCCCCGTCCCAATTTCGGATTTTTTTTTTTTTTTTTACCCCTCAAATTGGAGTTTTTGAGTTCCATTTGGGGAAAAAAAGTTGCTATTTCGGTTGGGGAAGCAGCCGATATTCGGCTACATGAAAGAAGGTTTTTTGGGCCCTGTAATGGACGGGAACAAAACTCAAACTTGATCTGTAAGTCATGTAGGTAGACTCACACACCAAACATAAGGTCAGTATATGAAAAGTCCAAGGCCTGTCACTTTGCCAACAATCAATGGACAAGAACAAAACTCAAACTTGAGCTGCACGTCATGTGGTTAGACTCACAGACCAACAATCAGGTAAATATCTTAAAGTGTTAAAAGAAAAAACTCTAGAAATGGAATGCCGGACGGACAGACAGATGGACAGACAGACAGTGTGACTTCTATAAGCCACCCTACAGTTGGCATACAAAACATTTGAACAATGTGTCTCCAGTGTTTGGTTTAGTTATTTCTTTGGTTCTTATGGGAAAAGTATGGCAAAGTAGTTTCCCTTCCAGTTATGCAATGTTAAAGCCTATCAGGCTTCCATGATCTGGCATTGTGCAAATCTTAACATTTAAATGTCATAACTGTCTGTCTAACAAAATGGACTAGCACAAAATAGTCAAGTAAAGTGGTCCAAAAATAAATGGTATTCAAATGAAATTAAAAAGAGACGTACATAGACTTTTTTTTATTTCCACCTCTTCTGTATAGATCTTTGTTACAGATGAATATAAAACTGTTGCTTTTTCAATTCAAATGGATGTAATATAAATTCTATTATTAATTAATATTAATATTCTGTTTTTAGTGTCAAGGAAGTGTTGATATGATGTCAACTTCAAGGAATTTTTATTGTGAAATATATATAAGCTTCATGTTACAGCTACATGTATGTGATAACATGGGAGTGAAAGTCATATTGTAAATGAAATAGAGGACAACTGCAAGTCCTTTATGTTGCCTTTCTCAAGATGTTGTTCACAGAGCATAAAAACATTCCAAATATATATACTGGTACATCAATGCTTTACTTCACTATTTATGGTGTGTTGTTCCTTTACTATTTATGATTGTTTGCCTGTAATGGGCAATTCGTGTCAATAATCAGTTATAATGGACTGACTTTAATTGTACGTCCTTGATAATGTCTTATAGTATTCAATAGGTGTCTCACATTTACAATACTTTAATCTAGGGGATAGTTTCAGAAATAGGTCACATTTCAGTGATTTTTTTTTGCTTAATAGCTTACAGACTGTGGCTTTTGGATTGGACAAAAAATAGTGTTATTAACTATGAATTTTGGAAAAAATGAAACCTTATAAATATGGTTACACATAACAGTATTCCAATTGTTTAAAAGTGCATGTTTAACTGCATTATTAATTTTATATTAAATATTTTTTTATATTTAAATTAAAAAGTACTGCTTAAATTCCTCTTACTTTCAAGTTAATGTAGAGTTCATATTCTTTTACATGCATATTCTACTTGCAATTATCTATAAATTATTTAATACAGAATTTAAACATTTTTTTTTTATGTGAATTAAATCTATTTTTTTTTTTAAATTAAATATCATATTGGGCACAGATTTAAAAGGTATTTTAAAAATAGATTATTATTGAATGCATTTTCTTCTTCCTGATGCTTTTTGTTATAAACCTGCTTAATTTAATAACAATGGCACGTGCATTTTAAATTTACATGGGTTTTAGTTAAACCTAAGAATGTTGATGGTTCATTACGTTTTTTCAATCTTTTGGAGTTTTAATTATATTGTTGGAAGACCAAATCTGATGATAATTACCTTAAAAGTAAATCAAACACAGTGAAAAACATTTTTATTTTAAAATAAAATTACAATTGTCCAACTTGTCCAAACTGACATCATTATCAAGAGACTAGTATTAAGAGCTTATGAAAATGCTTTTAATAATAAGGCACTATGACACTTTATTCTTTTTTGCAACTTTAAATGTTTATTTCCGACTTAAGGGGTGTTGCGGCAGTTTTGCTGATTTTTTTCCATCTAATAACTTTTGCTCAAAATTTATATTCAAGTACTACATACAAATACTATATGAAAAATGAAATAAAAACATAGGGTCACCGGCCTTGTTTTGATTTTATTCACCATTATATAACATGTACTTTTTCATTAAAACTGAAAAATCTCTAATTGCATAAAAATGATTAATAACCTATGAAATTGGCAACATGTAGACATTATATAAGCTAAGATATATCATATACCATTTTATTAAACCACAAACTACCAAAAAAATGGAGAACACAAGTTAAATTTTAAGAAATTTAATTTTTATAATTTTTATGTCACCCCAAAAAACGTCAATTTTTACTATTTTAACCACAAAAATGGAATTAAAAAAAGTTCTATCTAATAACTTTTTGCGAAACTGCTCAAATATGTTCATCTACGTATTGTTATCATAAAACAAAAATAAAAAAGGGGGGTCACCGCACTTTTAACAGAGATTTATTTGTTTAACTATCCCTACCGTCTATGTCAAATTTGATAAAATACAGCAATAAGGCGAAACCCAAGTACCGGTACATAGACTGTTAGAGATATGCTTAAACATTATTGATTGTTTACAATCTTAATTGGGATCACAACAGTTTACAAAAAAAAACACAACACTAATTCAATATTTAATCACAAACATAAGACCATACAGTATCAAACTCAACCTTAATCATCAATAACAGGGACTTGTTGTCAAATTTCGGCATGTTTTGAAGTTTGTGATTAAATGCTTTGAATTGATTAATGTAAACAACAGGACTAAAGAGCTCCAGGAAAAAAACAAGAATTAAATAAAAGAAAGAAAAAAAAAGTTTACCGCACCTGGGATCGAACCACTGAGTACCTATTATGAACCTACTCGG
This sequence comes from Dreissena rostriformis, assembly GCA_007657795.1. NCBI lineage: Eukaryota > Metazoa > Mollusca > Bivalvia > Myida > Dreissenidae > Dreissena > Dreissena rostriformis. The sequence goes on along the minus strand of VMBQ01007205.1, from coordinate 48,334 downwards.
TCATTAATTTGTGATGATTCTGATAACAAAACTATTGGGTTGTGAGAATAGCATCGGTGTGGCTATAAATATATCCTCGGTTAAATAAACTGCCGCAACACCCCTTAAATATCATGTTTGCTTACTTTTCAGTTTCAATAAATTAGTCTCCAACTAAAAACTGGCAAAAATGTTACACTCATTCTGATTGGTCAGCCATCCAAGTATAACGAGAGGCACAGTTCATGTTAAATCTCAACAAGAGTGCCAATTGTCACAAGATACGCCCGTTCGAAGGTTTTGGACACAATGCTAAAAGCTTGAAATGCACTAAGTGACCTTGTGACCTAGTTTTTGACCCGACATGACCCATATTTGTACTTGACCTAGATATTGTCTAGATACAACTTCTGACTAAGTTTGGTGAAGATCGGATGAAAACTATTTGAATTAGAGAGCCGACACTGCTGTGGACGCCTCCGCTGCCCGCCCACCAAGGGTGAAACTATAATACATCCCGTTTTGGAAAAACGGGCGTATAAAAAGGGAGCAAACTGAATTTCCTTTATTATATCAGACTGTTGACAGACTTATCGCTGTATAACATTTCTTATCGATTTTATTGAAAAAGCTTGGCCATTTTGGGGAAAATTTGGTCAGATTTTGGGCAAATGTTTTTTAATTGGCAAATAGCCAAATATCCGTTGTAATTTTGTGGGGAAAAAAATCACTGCCTTTCCACAATAAGATCATTAGTTTGATCCGCCTAATATATAAAAAAATCTGCCATTTAAAAAAGATCTGTTCAGAATTTTGAAAAATGACACATAAAAAAAACAAATGTCCTAGATAACAAATACATAATACATTATATTGAAACAAGCAAAACTAATGACTTAGAAAAATATTAAAAATATTGTTCTGCTTATTGTAACAGTTGTAAATTTTCATTTGTAAAATATGCTACAAAATGGTATGAATGCTCAATCTTACCAAATATGATGACAACTCTATGAAGTTTTCAATCTGAATTACGTTTATCTATGTTACTGCAAACTTTGCCATCTCTTTGATGATAATCCATTATTATACATTTGTTCATATGTTTTGGTTCACCATGTTCTATGTATGTATATGATATGTACATCTCTAGAAAATGGAATGGAACAAATAAAGCTAAATAGAAGACATTGCAATATGGATTTCTAATATTCTGAAACTCCTATTAATACAGCCAACCAGGCATTATATTTTTTTCGGTTTTGTCGGTCCTAGACCGATTGGGGTCATGAAAGACCGATTGAAAATCCCAAACAGTCAGTCCGATTCTGTCCCGACATACGTAAAAAAAACGATGTAAAGTCTATAAGTTCCCAATAAAATTCGCTATTCAAGCCCTGTCTGGCTAAAACTTACCATCGCTAATCCCTTTATTGCCCCCAATTAACAACCCGCTTCTGCTACTCGAGTGCACCAGTGTTGTTTTTGACACCTTATCGCCGATTAATCGTCAAATTATTGAATTTATCAGGCATTTACACCACGGTGTTTTTATGATAGGGGTCTCTCGAAAGATGTATCATACAGAAATAAACGCCAATTACACTTTTATTCTGTGTATTATACCTCCTAAGGTTATAAAACCTGTCAAAACACCGATTTTGTACATCAAACAAATTGTATGCTGACCAATACTCATCGATGTTTCACATAAATTTACTCTCGTTTTCGACTGATTTTGCAGAAAACGTTGTAAGATTAAAGACCGAGGACGGCTTTTTTATTGAATAGTACATATCTTTGTTTGTCTAAACATTTACCATTTCGTTATTAATATTTCTCTTGTAAGTGTTTTAAAGGTTATGTACAAATTTATAGCCGTAAAGTTTGTGATTCTAAAATTGGTCCAGAAATATTTATTAGCGAAACTCTGTAAGATTTCAGGTAGAGATTTTTTTTTTAAATTAAAATCATGTATCTAGTTTAGTCCAAAACTAAAGTGGTTTTTAGCAATCTTTTATTAAAAANTAAATATATCCTCGGTTAAATAAACTGCCGCAACACCCCTTAAATATCATGTTTGCTTACTTTTCAGTTTCAATAAATTAGTCTCCAACTAAAAACTGGCAAAAATGTTACACTCATTCTGATTGGTCAGCCATCCAAGTATAACGAGAGGCACAGTTCATGTTAAATCTCAACAAGAGTGCCAATTGTCACAAGATACGCCCGTTCGAAGGTTTTGGACACAATGCTAAAAGCTTGAAATGCACTAAGTGACCTTGTGACCTAGTTTTTGACCCGACATGACCCATATTTGTACTTGACCTAGATATTGTCTAGATACAACTTCTGACTAAGTTTGGTGAAGATCGGATGAAAACTATTTGAATTAGAGAGCCGACACTGCTGTGGACGCCTCCGCTGCCCGCCCACCAAGGGTGAAACTATAATACATCCCGTTTTGGAAAAACGGGCGTATAAAAAGGGAGCAAACTGAATTTCCTTTATTATATCAGACTGTTGACAGACTTATCGCTGTATAACATTTCTTATCGATTTTATTGAAAAAGCTTGGCCATTTTGGGGAAAATTTGGTCAGATTTTGGGCAAATGTTTTTTAATTGGCAAATAGCCAAATATCCGTTGTAATTTTGTGGGGAAAAAAATCACTGCCTTTCCACAATAAGATCATTAGTTTGATCCGCCTAATATATAAAAAATCTGCCATTTAAAAAAGATCTGTTCAGAATTTTGAAAAATGACACATAAAAAAAACAAATGTCCTAGATAACAAATACATAATACATTATATTGAAACAAGCAAAACTAATGACTTAGAAAAATATTAAAAATATTGTTCTGCTTATTGTAACAGTTGTAAATTTTCATTTGTAAAATATGCTACAAAATGGTATGAACGCTCAATCTTACCAAATATGATGACAACTCTATGAAGTTTTCAATCTGAATTACGTTTATCTATGTTACTGCAAACTTTGCCATCTCTTTGATGATAATCCATTATTATACATTTGTTCATATGTTTTGGTTCACCATGTTCTATGTATGTATATGATATGTACATCTCTAGAAAATGGAATGGAACAAATAAAGCTAAATAGAAGACATTGCAATATGGATTTCTAATATTCTGAAACTCCTATTAATACAGCCAACCAGGCATTATATTTTTTTCGGTTTTGTCGGTCCTAGACCGATTGGGGTCATGAAAGACCGATTGAAAATCCCAAACAGTCAGTCCGATTCTGTCCCGACATACGTAAAAAAAACGATGTAAAGTCTATAAGTTCCCAATAAAATTCGCTATTCAAGCCCTGTCTGGCTAAAACTTACCATCGCTAATCCCTTTATTGCCCCCAATTAACAACCCGCTTCTGCTACTCGAGTGCACCAGTGTTGTTTTTGACACCTTATCGCCGATTAATCGGCAAATTATTGATTTTATCAGGCATTTACACCACGGTGTTTTTATGATAGGGGTCTCTCGAAAGATGTATCATACAGAAATAAACGCCAATTACACTTTTATTCTGTGTATTATACCTCCTAAGGTTATAAAACCTGTCAAAACACCGATTTTGTACATCAAACAAATTGTATGCTGACCAATACTCATCGATGTTTCACATAAATTTACTCTCGTTTTCGACTGATTTTGCAGAAAACGTTGTAAGATTAAAGACCGAGGACGGCTTTTTTATTGAATAGTACATATCTTTGTTTGTCTAAACATTTACCATTTCGTTATTAATATTTCTCTTGTAAGTGTTTTAAAGGTTATGTACAAATTTATAGCCGTAAAGTTTGTGATTCTAAAATTGGTCCAGAAATATTTATTAGCGAAACTCTGTAAGATTTCAGGTAGAGATTTTTTTTTTAAATTAAAATCATGTATCTAGTTTAGTCCAAAACTAAAGTGGTTTTTAGCAATCTTTTATTAAAAAATCGCTCTCAAGCTAATACAAAAATATCTAGCCGGAAATGAATTTTGTGATTTTAAATGAACAAGTACCGGAGTTATTCGTTTGCAAAACTGTGTAAGATGTCAGAACATGTCAAACTTTTTTATTGAAAAGGACATATCAGCTTTTGTCTATAACTTTCTTATATTATTATTTAAATAACGTTTTACATGTAAAATCAAAGTTTATTGCCTGAAACAAACGTTGTTTGGGCTGGTCTCAATATTTACTAAACTGATTTCATTATTTATTAAATTTTCTTAATAACATCTTAATTCACCATTGAAATGTTCAACATGAAAAATAATGAGCCTTAAATAAACTTCAATAGTTCCAATTGTGTTCTCTAGATTTCCTAAACGTATGTCTTTATTAAATTTTCGTAATACGGTCTAAATTAACGATTAAAAAATAAAAACACGAAAAAATAAGTGATATATTTCTTCGTTAATTACGGATTATTAATGACAGCAACATAAATCTCTTGAAAAAAAATCAGCGATAAAGGCGCAAACGAATTCGCTAAATAGGAGGCGATGTTCCAAGTGTGGATTAAAGCTGTAACACCACATGTCTGCACATTTGTAGTTACCGTAATTAAGATAAGATATCACGCCTCACCTTTAAATAACATGTTAAATGACAATCAAGACCTTATTCATGCCAGTGACCTACACAAATAGGTCCATGTACATGCTGTGTTTTATTACTCTGAAAACAATGCAGATGAACCTTATTTCTACTAATTACGTAATAACTTATATTTAAAAAAAAAACACAAACTATTATGTGGTTGTCAGATCGATAACAAAAACTATTTAAATCTTCAAATATATTCAATAATTTTTTTTTCGCTTCCTTGTTTTGCGTAGGGACCTATACAAACATATTTAGGTCCATGTTTTTTCTTCAGTACCGTTTTGGAGGCGTGTGAGAGAATTCAGGGGCGGGTAATCCGGGAGGTATCGATTTCTGGGATTGTCTATTGTTGAAAATAAGATGTAAGTTTTAGGCTTCAATATTTCAAAACTTACCCATATAACGGCTGTGGGTGCTTGGATTTTTTTTCTACCTTTGACCTTGAAGGTCATCATTGACCTTGACCTTTTCATGACTCAAAATGTGCAGGTCGATGAGATACACATGAAAAAAAAGAAAAAAAGTTTGTTTGACCTTTGACCTTGAAGGATGACCTTGACCTTTCAACACTCAAAATGTGCAGCTCCATGAGATACACATGCATGCCAAATATCAAGTTGCTATCTTCAATAATGCAAAAGTTATGGCCAATGTTAGTTTTCGGACGACGACAACTACAATGACGACTACAACGACGACGCGGCAGACGAGAGGGCTATGACAATGGGTTTTCTTCGAAAACAGCTGAGCTAAAAACACAAATAATTTGCACTTGACAGAACAAATTCAAGCACAGGTATCTTAAATCTACAGGTATATGCACATTTGTCATAACAACACTAACTCACGCACCTTGACTGTGAAATGGAAGTCATTCACATCACTGTACATTGGTTTCTTCATCTCGTAGTCTATGCCACACGAATGTTCCGCTGTGATTGGTATCAGCTTGAGGCCCTGGGCTATCTTGTTGTACTGCTGACATTTGGCCTCGCACTGTAAAGTACAGGCAAATGTTCACAGGCATAACATGTCTCCATAAACCGCAGGGTATCATAAAGGTGGAACAAATATCTAACAGCTCATAAAAACTTAAGTTTTCATCTTTTGCAGAGACCATGCAATGAGTGGGGTAATGCATTCATTTTTAATATTCAAGTATTTTTTCCAAGATATATAAAATACAATGCTATAAAGATAAAATAAACAATCATGTGACTCCTGTAGCTCATAACAGAAGAGATATTGTATGTTTATATTGCTATTCAAAGTAAATGGAATCCTTTTACTTTTTTGATGTTTTTACCTCAGATTTCCCACAAACAAATATAATAGATTCACATATTTCCAGCTACAGTTTTACATGCAGCAAAATATCTTATTTCTTGCCAGGCAGTAGCGATTATCAATGATTGAAAATTGGGCTCGTTCGTAAGTGGCCTGAGCTACAGATAAGCTTTTTGGGGTAATTGGGTAATACCCTTCAAAATAAGAATGAATTGGGTAATGAAAAAAGTGATTGGGTATCCAAAAGTATGATACCCGGCCATATACAAAATAATTGGGTATTTGTACCAAAACAAACAATTGAATTGCGTAATAGCAATAAAACATTAATTTAGCTTCTCAAAAACTTACCTACATATAGTTATTTTATAATGTTCAATTGAAGTATAGGTTGTTCCATCTTTCTATGACAATACAGTCATTTGCTCATTAGAACAAACACTAGCACATTCCTTGTGCAATGTTAAACCACATTCCTTGTGTTTTTTCAACAGTAACTGTTCTTAACTGAATAAATACAAATTTGAATAGTAAAATTCATTTTAATTAGTAAATACTTACCTGCTATCAAATAGCTACTTACTCCGAAGGATCGTATTTTATCCGGAAACTTTCTGGTAGAATCCCACTTGTCATTCCCGTATAGTAGTTTGAAACGGTCACATAGTGCAGTGCAACCGAAAACGGGATATTACCCAGAATGCATCACTCTTATTCCAATAAATAATAAAAAAATATTAGGCGAAGAGCGGGGTGGGAGGTGGGACTCAACGATAGCAGGTAAGTATTTACTAATTAAAACAAATTTACTATAAAAATTTGTTTTAATAGCATAAATACGTTACCTGCTATCAAATAGCTGATTTTGCAGAAGGTTCGCGTATAGCTCCCCATCACAGCGGAACCCATATCTCGGGTTCTCAGCTAATCTTTGTTAGTACGGTATTAACTTAATTCACGGATAAGCGTAATTATACCTATGCCGTAGAAGATACTACCGTTTGTGAAACCACAAGGGGGCCCAACAAATACAAGTTGTCCTGTTGGCACTCCAGAGAACGAAGATAAAAAGATGAAAAGGTGGTCTGATTCCTCCAGAAAGCAGCTTGAAGCACGTCAGAGAGTGGGGTATGATTAATATACGCCCACGAAGCCGACATTGCTCGTAATTCATGCGGTCTGATCTTAAAAAGGGATGAATCCCTAGATGACAGAGAAGAGTAAGCCTGTCTTATAGTCGAGGCTACCCAACGGGAAATAGAAGCCGCAGACACATCGCCCCCCCCTTTTAAGGGAATGAAGAGTCTCTTGCGAGAGCCTCGAATAGACTTAACTCTACTAAGATAGAACTTCAAAGATCTGACAGGGCAGAGGAGTCTATCTTCATCTTCATTTCCACAAGTTCTAGAAAGACTTGGGACCTTGAAGGGTTTAGAAGCCATTGAGGGGAGTTGATTTTTAGCAAGGAATCCTGGCTGACACAACAAAGTGACGGAGCCATCGGAGGAATCAAAACGAAGATGGCTATCTTCGATAGAAAGAGCATGAATTTCACTTCTACGTTTGGATGAAGCCATGGTAAGAAGGAAAACGGTCTTCCAGGTTAGGAACTGTAAAGAAGCCTGATTAAGGGGTTCATAGGGAGCCTTAGTAAGCGATCCAAGAACACAAGCCAAATCCCATTTGGGGGTAAGAGAACGAGTCACAGGACGTTTAAGTTCCATGGCTCGGATCAGTTCCGAAATGGCTGGGTCAGCACAGACTTGTGACTTACGAAAAGCCAATGTATGCGAAAGCATAGATCTGTATCCTTTGATGGAGCTAAGAGAAAGTTTCTTATCATCAAAGAGATAGATGAGAAAATCCGCTATGCGTCTAGCAGAGGGATTGAGGGGATCAATTTTCCCTCGAACACACCAATTAGAGAAGAGTTTCCAGCGAGCATCATAGACTGCTCTGGTGGACTTTCTCCTTGCAGAGGCAACGAGAGTTGAAGCCCTGACAGAAAAGCGTTTCTTCTGGAGGGATTGCTGGATAACGGCCAGACGTGTAAGTGGAACATGTCTGGATCCGCGTGAAGTCTGCCTCTCTGAGATAGGAGATCGGACCTGTGCGGGAGTTCCCTGGGAAAATCGCACAGGAGACCGAGAAGGTCGTTGAACCAGGATCTCCTGGGCCACCAAGGGGCGATCAGGAGGATCTGGCAAGAGCTCACACTGATTTTCCCCAAGATTTGGGGAATTAGAATGGGTGGGGGATAAGCGTAAGCGTCCAGTTGATCCCAACCGAACGAAAGCGCGTCTACTGCCCACGCTGCTGGCTCGTACACTGGACTCACATACAGAGGAAGTCTGTGGTTGTCTCTGGTCGCAAACAGGTCGACCAGTGGAAAACCGAACGTGAGGAAAATCTGGTTGGCCACTTCCTGATGAAGTGTCCACTCCGATGGAAGTAACTGGTGTTTGCGAGACAAACCGTCCGCCAGGGCGTTGAGGCGACCTGGTATGTGTTTGGACATTAGAGAGACGTTGAGGCTCTTGCAAAGAACCAGTAAGTTCCTTGTTTCCAGATACAGGGAGTGAGAGTGTGTACCTCCCTGTTTCTGGATGTAGGCTACGACTGATGTGTTGTCTGTCGATACCATCACACAGGAGTCCTGAAGATGTGATTGGAATTGAGAAACAGCTAGAAAGACTGCTCGCATTTCGAGATTGTTTATGTGCAGGTGAGACTCCTGGGGAGACCACAATCCTGACAATGTCAGGCTGCGGGGTTCCAGGTGAGCGCCCCAACCTTCCATGCTCGCATCCGTTATGAGATGTAGAGAAGGTTGTGGGGGAAGAAGCGGTACTCCTGCCAAAAGGGTCTCCTCGTCTAGCCACCATTGAAGGTGGGGGACTAAGGACGGAAGGATGGGAATCTGTGTTAGCAGATTGTCTGGAGACCACTTCCAACAAGCTGAGAGATAGTGCTGTAGAGGACGTAGGAAGAGACGTCCCAACTGCACGAAGTCTGCTACAGAGCTCAGGGTACCGTTGAGAGAGAGGAAATCTTGAGCTGTGATATGAGATTGGGATAGCACCCATTTGACCTTCAAAAGGAGGTCTGATACACGTTGCGGTGAGACCCTGACCCGATTGATGTGGGTCAGAAAATTCATTCCCACGAATATGAAATCCTGAGAGGGAATGAGGTCTGACTTGGCTGCATTGAGAAGGAGTCCTAAAGAGAGGAGCTCCTTCCAAGAGAACTCTAGGTGCAGCAGAAGCAGTCGACGATCGAGCTGGTGTAAGAGCCAATCGTCGAAATACTGAAGCAGTTGGATCCCGTGTATGCGGAGGTGTGCGCCCACTGCGGCCATGAGTTTGGTGAAAACTCGTGGGGCTGTGGCCAATCCGAAGGGCATTGCACGAAACTGGTAGACCTGGCCTTGAAAAAAGAAGCGCAGGTACTTCCGGTAGTTGGGATGGATAGGAACATGGAAGAAAGCATCTTCCAGGTCCAAGGAAACCCCCCATTGCATGGGTTTGATGGAGCGCCGAATGAAGGCAGGAGTCTCCATCTTGAAAGTAGGTTTGACTAGAAACGTGTTGAACACTTTTAAGTCTATGACTGGTCTCCAGGAGCCGCTTTTCTTTTGGACAAGGAAAAGGCGACTGTAAAATCCTGGAGAACAAGGGTTCTGAACCCTTTCTACCGCCTGTTTTTCCAGGAGTCCGAGAATGGAGTCTGGAAGTTGTGGATGCGGAGATACCAGATCTATGGGGACGCGAGAGAGTGGGGGCCTCTTTTTGAAATGAAAAGTGAGGCCTTTTGTGACAAGGGAATGAACCCACGCGTCCGAAGTTATTTGGAGCCATCGATTTGCGAAGTGCAAAAGTCTGGCCCCGACTGGTACCTCCGGCATCGGAGGTTGTGGCAGTAGAAAGGGGTGTGACCTAGGGCTGACCTTGGGGAGGTCCACCCTTGCCGGAAGAAGGATTAAATGACTTCTTGTCCGGATTGGGTTTGCCCTTACTCCAATTTTGGTTAGCAGACGGCTTCCGATAGGAAGGCGCTCTGTTTTGAAAAGGAGGCCTATGTGTGGGCTGGCGTGGAGCAGAAGGACGCTTTGTAGGGATTTTGTAACTGTCCCTTTTAGCGTTCTTGGCCGGTGGGGCTCCTGGGGGCTTAGAAGCAGGGCGCTTAAAAACCACAGGGCGCTGGCTAGAGTTGTTCCTGGCTAAGGAGGCATGTATCTGATCTTCACGATCAGCAGTAAGTGCCGCCTGTATCCTACCTCCGAAAAGAGAATCTGCTGTTAAAGGAGCTGTTCGAAGGGAGTTAACGCCTGTTTCCAAAAGGAAACTATGGGGCAAGGAAGAGAGGATGAGGTCTCTCCGAAGCCTTAACATCTCCGACATCGACGACGCAGCATTGTGAGATAAACACTGAGTAGTACGTGAAAGGTGTATCAACAAGGCACGGAGCTCCTCTGGGATTGAATCAGAGAGCTCCCAAACCATGTCTAAGGCTGTGGCTGCCATAAGATCTAGCTGGTTAGCCAGACCTATGGAACGGCGTTCTCTCAGCTCCCAATTTTCCAACAGGGAATAAGGGACTGCTGTATGGGTAGATGATGAAGGCATTGTAAGGGACAGCTTACTAATGTCAGCATCAGGAACCGGAAGTTTGGAAAGGTCCAAACCGGTAGAAGGGTCGGGTACCGGGGCCTTATAACTTTTCCCGCCGTCCATCTGTTTAGGCTCCGTCAGCTCCTTTGGGGCTTTCCATGGAGATGGCGAAGGTTTATTGGCTGGCTCAAGTGACTGGAATACAGCCATTGTGGAAGAGCCAATAGGAAGGCGGAGATCCACTCGAGAAGTCGCCTTACTTATCCTGCCGGGATCCCGTCTGCGGGCTACCTGTTCTGTAACGGTAACAGCAGATCCTGTAGAAGACAAGGAAGGGCGGGGGCAGAAGTCCTCATCTAAGGTATGGAACATTAGTTCGTAAACCTGATTGATAGAGGCCAAATAATAAGGTTCGGCCTCATTTGACTCCGATCCCGCCTCAATCGAACCGTCTGCGAGAGCATTGGATTGATTGAAACCGGTGAATTTAGAAGTAGGAATACTAGATTCATTCGCTTCTATCATGAGAGGATCGTTTTCCGGTACCATCAAGGATATAGCTGGTGAGCTAGGTCGATCAGTGATCAAGTCATCAGACTCACTTTGAGTACCAGCGGTCGCTGGTAAAGGATCAGTCGTAATAGGAACAAAGATTCCCGGCGACTGTTGGATCCACAAAGTATTGGGATTTGATGGTGTAGCTGCAGCCCGGGGTATACTTCTATGCAATGTGGAAGAAACCCGTTGGGCTGAAAACGTAGCCAAAGGGGTTAGTTTAACCTCTGTATCTAGAGCCTGATATGGATGCGAACTAGTGTTTGTATACATATTATGCCTAGTGATTGTAGGAACGGCTGAAGTGTGTGTTGAGGCCAATTTAGAGGCCGACACACATGGAAGGGTGTCACGAGGTTCCTCAGGTAAGGATTGCCTAGGGGACCGAGGGGTCCGAGAGCGCCTAATAGAGGAAGGTCGACGTCCCTTATCCCTGCGATGCCGAGACACTGTTCGGCGACGCTGGGAATGATGTTTCCTGATAGAACGTCTCCCAGAGCGCTGGCGTGATCGCTCTTTACGAGGAAATCGACGCCGAGAAGCACTCGGTGAGCGTGAACAACGTCCACTCCAATAATGATGAGGGCTAGTCGAAGTAGACGATGAGTCATACGACAGCGAGCCCGAGGTGGAGGAGTAGCCGGAAACATCAGACACTACGCGTTTACGTCTGTGACTCACAGTAGAAACGCGACTGCGTCTACCGTTGTGGAGCACTGACAAAGTAGTGTCAACATCTACGGTGACCGGAACGGTCTGTGGCACAGACCGGTACCCGGTGACCGGACCGGTCATAACATGACCGGTGACCGGACCGGTCATAGCATGACCGGTGACCGTACTGGTCAGTGACCGGTGACGACACCGGTCATAACATGACCGGTGACCGGACCGGTCAATGTTGACGGGTGACTGGTGACGACACCGGTCATGACCGGACCGGTCAATGTTGACCGGTGACCGGTTTGACGTCACCGGACCGGTCAACTGGTCGGTCACCGGGTGCCGGATGAATGGACCGGTCAAAATATGACCGGTGTCGTCACCGGGCAAGGACCGATGCATGGCATCTCCTGATGCCATGTGGTCGAGGTCGTGTGGGGAAAAGTCCCGGCAAACCGAGCTTTCCCGACTTTGACCAGAGCCACGCCTTTTACGGCTCTTGAATGGTCTTCCCTTGGTGGCCCAGGTTTCTTCTGACCAATTCACACAGAAAGGGCAGCAGTTGTCCTGGTTGCACCCGGCACACGATAGGCAGCTGTCATGGTTGTCCCAAGCTGCTCTAACGTGGCCACACGAACCACGTGTTTGAGGCATTTGCCTTAAACAAAGAAAATAAACAACAAAACAATACAGAAAGAATCGGATAATAACGGAGAATATTTTAAAACACAATTAAAAACTTCTCTAGTCTGTAAAACAGACAAATCCAGCGAAACAGAGCAACAATTAAGTCCAGAACAAAAATGTCAGCCTTGTATATCGCATATCCGGAATAAGAGTGATGCATTCTGGGTAATATCCCGTTTTCGGTTGCACTGCACTATGTGACCGTTTCGACCTACTATACCGGAATGACAAGTGGGATTCTACCAGAAAGTTTCCGGATAAAATACGATCCTTCGGAGTAAGTAGCTATTTGATAGCAGGTAACGTATTTATGCTATTAAAATAATATTTAACAAGTTGTAGTCAGTAAATGGGCCAGTACTTTCGTTTTAGAAACGCAATAAACACCATCAAAACGTTCATCTAAAATACTACTGCACATGTCCACGGAAAAAAAACATAAAGTTTATAATGTCATTAACTATGCCCTTTGCAATTGTTTCGCCATCAGATTTAGATTTATTGACCATACTGGTTCAAACAGGATTTGTCAATTTTCATTTGCAACCTGTTTAGTTTCATACATCATTTGCCCCGCACCTCCCTTAAACAAACTACCAGGATTTATATAGATCTTGGAAATGACATAGAATCTGGTTTTTCATATATTCAATTTTCAAGCACTTTTGGAAACAAATTCAAGATTTTTTCTGGGTTTTGATTTAAAATAAGCATTTTTTAGCACACCAGATCCTTTTCAAGCTTTATTCAATACTCCTTCATTTTTAAGCACTTTTCAAGGTCTGTGCTAACCCTGACTTATGCGTAACTTAATGAATCCGTAATCTAAAAGACACATCCACAAGTGGAACATCACCTTGACTTATTTTGTGTCAGTTTTAACAACCAGATGACAACATATAAGGCCCAGAGCCTGTACTTACCTCCTCTAGTTCCTTGGAGAGGCTGATCTCAGTCTTCCAGATGTCCTCGTTCATCCTCTGTATGGAACGCTCCAGCTCCTCTTTCTGGCGACGCAACTCTCGACCTGAAACAGGCACCATTACACTGCCACCTGTTATACACCATACACTTAGCCTCTGCAGATGTGATTTTCACCCAGTCTCTACTGATCTTTCATATAAAGCTAAACACATTTGCAAGAGCAATGGGAACTAGAAAGAGATAGAATGCATTGAGGGAAAAAGTCAAGGAAGTTGACAACTAGAAGACAAGGGAAAACATCCAAATGAGACAATGAATATTATAAATTATGAAATTGAAAGAAGCAAAGGTACCATATCCAACTTCCAAGACTTATTCCAATATTTGAAAATCGATATTGAACATTTTTATTAAAGTACTGAAAAGTGCTGCATTTTTTTATTTAACCCAACAGCCTTATATTGAAAATTATTTGCAGGCTTTAAACTGAACCAATATTATAGGGGCACTAAGCTTTCTGTTGCCGTTTGTGTTACTGGTGAGTGAGAAGTGTTCACCTTTGAGATGTATCCTCTCTACATCCTCCTGTGAGAACTCCTGCCTCCTCTCTATCTCCTTCATACGCTCTATCTCTCACCTTTGAGGTGAATCCTCTCTACATCCTCCTGTGAGAACTCCTGCCTCCTCCCTATCTCCTTCATACGCTCTATCTCTCACCTTTGAGGTGAATCCTCTCTACGTCCTCCTGTTAGAACTCCTGCCTCCTCTCTATCTCCTTCATACGCTCTATCTCTCACCATTTAGGTGTATCCTCTCTACATCCTCCTGTGAGAACTCCTGCCTCCTCTCTATCTACTTCATACGCTCTATCTCTCACCTTTGAGATGTATCCTCTCTACGTCCTCCTGTGAGAACTCCGGCCTCATCTCTATCTCCTTCATACCCTCTATCTCTCACCTTTGAGATGTATCCTCTCTACATCCTCCAGTGAGAACTCCTGCCTCCTCTCTATCTCCTTCATACGCCCTTTCCCTCACCTTTGAGGTGTATCCTCTCTACATCCTCCTGTGAAAACTCCTGCCGCCTCTCTATCTCCTTCATACGCTCTAGCTCCATCTCCTGGGCCTGCAGATCTGCCTCTGTGGAGCACATCAACACAGACATGGCATCATGTCAAGACTCGGAAACATAACATACAAGCACATCTACATGCTAGTTATGTTTTAGATGAACAATATTATTTGTTTCATTTTGACATTCATTGAACAAATACATGTTTTTGAATTAATATTTTTTGTAAGAACAGGCTAAACTAGAGCTTTGTCACTCAGGTGACAAATACCCCCACATGCCGCATTGACACAGAATACGCACTAAGTGACCCCGTGACCTAGTTTTTGACCCGGCATGACCCATACTGAACTTGACCTAGACATCATCTAGATACAACTTATGACCATGTTTGGTGAAGATCGGATGAAAACAACTCGAATTAGAGAGCTGACACTTAATACGGACTGACCGACAGACAGACAAGCTCCATCCTATATACCCCCCTAAACTTCGTTTGTGGGGGTATAATGAACATAAAATTATGTTGAATTGGTCTTATTATCAAAGATGCATGCAACTTAAGACTATTGAACTTTCAAAATTGTGTTTTTTACAACATGGGTGTTTTATATATCGCAAAATCAGATAATATACTGCCAAATTAAAATCCAAGTCTGTTATTGATTTTACAGTTATCATATACATCAGATTTACAGGTAATGAAGGATTTTGTGTCTTTATATTTCAGGGTTTGTTTAATGGGACCTTTCCCAAGGTCAAATGCCTTATTTTCCCAAATGGAATGAAACTAGATGTGTCACAGACACTGTTTCCCTCAGGACAATATTTGGATATGAAATATCCTCCAGTCAATTAAAGGGCACTTGCAACCTAAACAAACAACAAGCAAATTCGTTGAATTGATATCCCCCGCTAATTTAGAGCTTTGTCACAGNGGGAAGAGGACTGTGATTAGATGTAACTAATTGAGATGGGAAGAAGACTGTGAGTAGATGTAACTAATTGAGATGGGAAGAGGACTGTAATTAGATGTAACTAATTGAGTATCAAAATGTTTCTCCTCAATCATGACAAATTTGACACAAATTATGTACACAAAGTTGTTTTATCAACTATTACAGGTTATTATAGGAAGAAAAATGTTATTTGATATTGTTATATTTTTAAGTGACCTTATAAAAATGTCAATAATGTTGGTATGTTTTTTGTGGATATGATGAAATGCTTTGATACTATTTATAGAAATGCTTTATGGTTAAAAAAAGTTTAAATGTTGAATTCAAGGCAAAATATTAAGAATTGTGCCAGATATGTACCAAAAAGTCTAGTCATGTGTAAAATCATTATCTTCATTTCAGATAACTTAAGCTACATGTATGCTAGTGGCTTACGTCAAGAAGAAGCTATGTCCCCTTTGTTATTTTCTATCTTTGTAGAAGATCTTGAGTTGTTTTGCAAAATAATATTGATTCAGGTGTGCATCTAGATGACATTGTTTTAATTGTATTACTTGTTGCAGACCACATGGCGATTGTGGGTAATCACCAGAAGAAATCCACAACCATAAAGTCAGCAACTCATTTTTTTTTTAAATTTGAAAAGGCTGAACTGAATTTTACAATTCTAGGGAATGAGGACCATTCATACAAATAGGAAAATTACCTGTTTTGAGAACTGATTTTTTTGTTGGTAAACAAATACCAACAAGAGTGCCAAACTGTCACAAGATACGCCCGTTTGAAGGTTTTGGATAACTTGATAACTTTACCATTTGAGTGGCAAAATGATATATTTTTGAAAATTATGCAACACATAACTTTACCATTTGAGTGGCAAAATGATATATTTTTATGTCATAACTAACCATTTGAGAGGCAGTGATATATTTTTTGTTAATTAAACAACAACTACAAAACTAACCATTTAACTGCATACAGTACAGCCCACGCGGAACAAACATATTTCGCGATCCGCGGCATCAAGGCGCAACAAGTCGATACCGAGTCGGCCATTGAAGCCATGTCAGTTCGCAGTGGAACGTCGCATTTCGCCGCGATGCTTCGCATCTGTTCGCCGCGACATGCCGAGGCAAGCCGCGATATGACACCGAGTCGATGCGCATCATAAAATATAAATCTTTTGAAAATGATTAGTAAGTCAATAAATTGTAAAAGAACAATTATAATAATATTTAAAATCATAACAAGGGCTGTTTGTAAAACATGCATGCCCCCCATATGGGCTGTCAGTTGTAGTGGCAGCCATTGTGTAAATATATTTTTTGTCACTGTGAATGGTGGTGGTGGGTGGTGGTTGGTGGTGGTGGTGGGTGGTGGTGGTGGTGG
>VMBQ01007205.1:9918-27049 GCA_007657795.1 Dreissena rostriformis | reverse complement strand
GAATCCGTGTAGAAATGAAGAAATTATAGTAAAAGGCAATTTTGGGTGGGTGTGGCCTATGTGGGCGAGGCGCCCCAGGGTTGGGAATGGGGCCATGCATGGTTGAGATTGACCGTATTGTCATAAGAGAGGTCCAGTATCAATTTGAAGTGAATCGGTGTAGAAATGAAGAAGTTAATGTAAAATAACCTAAAAAAATGAGTGAAAATCTCTGACCCGGCCCCACCCCAACCCCCATAACTTTTGACCCAGGGGTCAGATAAAAATTCCAAATAGTGCAGGGTCGCACATATGCTCATAGCTACCACGTGTGTAAGTTTCAAGGTTCTAGTGCTAATAGTGTAGGAGGAGATAGTGGCCAGGACGGACGGACAGACGTCGGAGATAACTACAATATCCCCACCTTTTTTTCAAAAAGCGTGGGGATAATAATAATTTCTACACAGATCCAACAATGTTAGGAAAATTAAACAACTAAGAATGAGACAAATACTCAAATATTTGAAAATCGGCAAATATTTTTTTCCAAAATTCAGATTCGAATTTTCAAAGTCACATGTTTGGTTTAGTTCAGACAACTTTTGTGTATCAGTCATTGTTTGTATAAAAGCTGCCGGATTCAAATTAAGCCTAGATATTGTCAAGATAAACATTCTGACTATAGCCAGTGTTTTTGCTTTTTTTTGGGAAAGGTTTCGTGGGTTCTTCAGAGGGGGACAATGTTCCCATTTACACATAAATGTTCCTTAATCACACAGATAAACATGAAAAATTACGCATTTAAGCACCGCCTTGCACATACTTGCACGTACATATAATAGTGTAGTAGACGTTAGCCAAGAAGCCAACTAACAATAGTAAATAGTTAACTTCCTAAAAAATGGCACAGTTATCTGCATTGAGCTTAGTTCCAGGCCTTTGTCTGACCATTTTGGGAAAAGTACCAGAGTTAAACTGGGAAATTCACGCCTTACCATTGTCAATATTGGGAAAAATTCTAAATTATCAAAATAATAATAAGAAGGATGAAATTTAGAATGTGATCCAATAAATGCAAATTTAGCAGGAAAAGAATTATTTTAATTTCACTTCATAGTGTGAGAAGTACGAGAGTATGAAAGCCTGTGTTTGTAGTCCTATTCCATCTCATTTTCATTATGTTTGTGTTAAGTGCATAATATTGTATTTCTAGACATTTAAATTAATACCCAATCTTAAGATCTCTAGTAGACTTTACAATTATAAAATTGGGTTATGTACATAATTATGAAATAAGGTGTAATAGTACTAATACCAACATTACGTAGATTAAAGAAATTTGCACACAAATCTTTACCTCCTTATATTTACATTTTTCCTTAATTTGACAAACCCAAATGTGTAAATATCAAAATATTTGCTCATAACTCCCAAATGTTTAAATATCAAAATATTTACACGTAACTTTTCACAGATTATGAGGTCGTTCAATTCTTTTCTTTTACAACTAAGTGTGACCTTGACCTTTGAAGTAGGGAGACAGGTGCTGCAAGCCACATGTAGTCTTATGATGGTGGAAATTTGTGCAAAGTATTTTCGAAATCCATCATTATTTGGCAAAGTTATGGATGAAACAGGAAATTTCCCACAGTTATACATTTACAGTGCGAGACCATAAAATTAATTGAAAATCCAATAACAATTACACACAAATGATACACACACAACAATCATTTATTATCATTAATAACACTGCAGTTAAATGGGAGCAATTAACTATGCCAATCCTATATTCAATATTAACAAGAGTTTACTCACATATTACACAAGCTTTATTTACAACATGGTTTTTCTAAGATGCAACCTGGTGACCTTGTTTTTAAATGCTATTGACCAAGATTTAATCAAGATAGTGTCAAAATAAACATTCTTGCCAAGTTTTATCAAGATTGAGTCATAAATTTAGTCTTGGTAACAAGGATTTTAACTAAGATTTGGCCTGATGACCTAGTTTTTGCACACATGTGACCCAGATTAAAAATGGCCTAGATATTGTCCAAATAAACTTTCTGGCTAAGTTTAATTACGACTGAGTCATAAATATGTTCTGTACAGTTGCAACGTTTTTCTAATATTTGACCTGATTTTTTAATCATGTGACCCAGATTTGAACTTGGCCAAGATAAACATTCTGAACAAGTTAAAGATTGGTTGAAATTGTGGCCTCTTGAGTCGTAATAAGGTAAAAATTGAAGTTGCATCACACACATTGCACACAGGATATGCAAGTAAATGGACAAAGAATATAGGGTGATAGCTTGCAATAGCTCACCTTGCACACTTCTTGATAAGATAAGGCTTAAAAAAAAAATGTGACCATGCCAAGAAATTAGTTTTTCAAATTTGTTCTTATTGAATTTACTTAACTTTTCAAGCAAGGTCTGCATAAAAGCTAAAACACAAAAAAAATACAGCACAATTATTTCCTCCAGACTAAAGTTGTTGGGAATAAGCCCTTTTTCTATTTTTAGTTACAACAAGAGGGCCATGATGGCCCTGTATCGCTCCACTGTTTTTTTTTATGCAAAAAAAAANGTCCGACTGGTTGTACATATAGAGCTTTCTATACTGATTCATATCACTAACTGCAGTGAAAACCTGTTTTCCTAATGCTTAAACTTACTCTCGTATCTGGTATTTACTTCAAATCAAAACTAAAGTCTCAGAGCCACAGATATCTTTTCTGAGTAATTGGGTAAATACCCACTACTTTTGAGTTCAATTGGGTATTTTCATTTTCAATTGGGTACAAAAAAAGTCGATACCCACTACTTAAATTGACAATTGGGTATTTTTGTATTAAATTTAAAATTGAGTATTTTCGCGTTCCCCAGTGTGTTTTTACTGTTTTCGTTTTGGGACTTTTTCTAGCGAAAGTTCAACGATTTTTTCCAGCAGTTTTTTTTAAGTTTTTTTTACAATGTAAGCACTGTCAACGCTTGCCTCCGACATAACATTGTCAATAAATAGTTTCATTATATTTTCTGCTTCTGATTTTGTGTTGCTCGCGGTTAAATAACTAAAAATTGAGTTTGTTTGTGCCTGGGATACGATATTTCCCTTTTTACGGCCTCGCTGTTTAAACAATTTCACAACAAAAACATGTAGTTACATAGACGCTTTCTTTCGTACATATTATTGTGCTAAAGGTTATACTGAAAGCGCTTGGACAAAAAAGGAAAAAATCCGGGTATATACCGAAAGTGCGCGCTTTCTGTAAATCTTGTTACCGGATTTACTCGTTACGCAGAGGATAAAATAAGGTATGCATAATCGGCAATTTCAATTTGGTTTTGGTACGCAGAGTTTTATTTTTCTATGCGTAATTGGCAATTTTACATTGGGTATTTATGCAAATACGCACCTTATCTGTAGCTCTGAGTCTTGTTAATCGCATCAGCGAATCAGCGCTTAGCTATCAGTCGAATACACGCCGACACCATGTGAAGGTCTCAACAACTTAATGAAATTCTTGCGGAAATTCACAATCTATGCAGTGAATAACTGCAGTGAACACCTGTTTTCGTAATGCTTAAAATTACTCTCGTATCCAGTATTTACTTCAAATCAAAACTATAGTCTTGTTAATCGCATCAGCCAATCAGCGCTAAGACAGTCGAATACACGCCGACCCCATGTGAAGGTCTCAATGACTTGCGGAAACCGCAATATATGCGAATGGACAGTTTGATGTCATCAGAGGAAAGCTGCTTCCTGTAAAAAAGCCATAAAGCAACACCTTTCTCAACAATAAAATTTGCTTCCTTTGTCTAGGGATCAACATGCTAAACCCATCGTATATCAGCACTTGCATAGCCCCGCCTTTCTTATCTTTTTACAGAGAACGAAGGTGAAATAACGGTTAAGTGCACAACTCAATGCGCTGATAGTGACTTATGAAAAGTTAAAATCAAATGATGAGCAATTAATTACTTATGGTGAGTTATTAATTAAGTTTTGAAAACTATACCTGTTACAATTTTATGCATTAACAAATTAATTTCAGTACAAGTGCAGCGATTTGTTTTAGCCAATTGGGAAAAGTACTGGTACCAGCCCATTTGGGAAAAATTAGCGCGAAAAACACTGAAATCTTCAAATAGGGAAATTGATGTATTTTTTTTTTGCTCACAAATACTTTAAAATTGATAAATAAGTGTTGTCAATATTATATTTTCTTGGGTTCAAGCCATAGAGCTGCCTAGGGAAATTAAAAAAATGTTGCATGTTATCTTAAGCCCCTTTAACGCTCAAAATCAACGAAAATTTTGTAAAATAAAGTGAACCCATAAACAATCAGTGTTCCTTTTAGCAATAGCCAAAATTTCAAAGCTAAATGTGGTCTGGTAACTTAGATTTAACAAGATATAAAATGCTCTTTTTTATTTTTGTGTGGTACATTTCATTCGTGATAACTTTATTTTATGAAATAGTTTACTAAATATTTGTTGATTTTGATCGTTAATATAGAGGCTGTAATTGGGATTTTTTTTGGGCAGCAGCAATTGGGAAATCATCCGCAACATAATAAAGCCTTAAGCGTCTTAAATAAAGTTCAGTCTTCATCAAATACATTCAAATATGAAATGAAAAAACGTTGAACATGCCCAATATTGCATGTGTATATATAAAGAAGACAAAATAACAAATAAAAACAAATTTATTTGTAAAACCACTGAATTATTTAAGCATGATAAATTCACAATGTTTTCCCAAAATGAGCTGTTTCATTGAAGCAAAAATTCCCAAAATGGAAAATTTTGTCGATAAAAAATTCCCAATTTGGTCAGACTCCTTTTCCCAAAATAGGCAGAAAAAACCCTGTGACATAACTTTTGTTTGCATGGTATTTGTTTGTAACGGATTACACACTATGTAAATACATTGTATATGCATTGAAGACTATGATTTAAGAAAGGCAACAAATTGGCTTGCATTTTTTTAAAGTAGGGGTCTCGCAAGTGGGTGAAGTGGGTGATTTTCTTTGCCCAGGGAATAGTATTTTCGCATATAAATTTCATGAAGGCGAAGTGACTTTTCCTACTTTTAATGATTAACTTTGTGCCAGACATTGACCAATTAAAATCAATTTGTTGTGGAGAATTGCTGGACACAGGAGGATTCTCAGCCAAAAGTTGCCCCATTTACAGGTCGTGAAAAGTTAAACATTGAAATGAACAGTCAGGAGCTATTAGACTTCTTGAAATTATTCATAGATGATGCCTTGATTGATGGCCTTGTGCTGGCTACCAATAACTATGCTTCAGCAAAGTTAAATGGCCCATTAAAACAATA
The DNA here is from genome assembly GCA_007657795.1 of Dreissena rostriformis. Classification (NCBI taxonomy): domain Eukaryota; kingdom Metazoa; phylum Mollusca; class Bivalvia; order Myida; family Dreissenidae; genus Dreissena; species Dreissena rostriformis. Next base: position 21,715 of record VMBQ01007205.1, on the reverse strand, counting down.
CTCAAGAATGATCAAATGGGAAGAGGTTATTGCAGTGCTCCCGCTGCCATTCGCAATTGTCGCCAAATGCGAAAGTTTTAGAAGAGTGGCGATAAAATATGTCATTTTGCGAAAACTAGTAGCGAAAACACATTTTCTACTATTTTCTCGCAAATCAAACGGATTAAGCGACTCAACCACAAGTGCCCGCGTGTGCGCATCTCAAACATGTAAATTCAGCATAATATTCCGAAAATCTAGCCCATAGCTCCTCCCCTTGGTGTAGTCTACCTGGTAGAAATGAGTGTTCTCCAATCATAATGCTGTTTTCGCCACGCATAAAATTAGAAGTGTCGTCATATTGGATTTTTTCTGCAAAGCTAATAGGTTTTTGTTGTTCTGATGTTTCGTATCCGTGTGTTCAGTATGAACACTTTGTCATACACGATAATTAATAAGCGATTGATAAGTATGGTGTCAATTGATGATCTCGCAGTTTGACAGCAACGTTTCAAAAGTTGGTGATGATTAAAGTAATGTTATGAAGCAATATGTTAAATACTGCGCTGATCAACAATTAAAAATGTTATTAGTTTATTGTTTTTGCAATTAAAATACCCCCAAAAGAAACATTTTAATTATATTGAACAAACCAGATATTATAGTAGTTAAAAATAGTATTACCTTGCAATTTGATAACTAGCAATAATCCAACAAAAACACTGTGCCATTATTAACGATAAATGTGTTTTAGAATTTCGTACTAAATGCCTTTCTCGGAATATCCGATATATATTATATAATATTCGTCATTTCAAAGCTTAGGCCGAGTAATTACGGCAAATAAGGACTCAACTTGTGTAAATCACGTGTTCTATTAACCGTTAAACTCTACCTCCGTTTGCTGCAAAGGAATCGAAAGGCTGAGCTAAGCACATGCTGTTGCATTATTCGACGATTGTCTCAATAGTAACAAACACACTATTGGTTTAGCGTGTTAATTGCTAGACAAATGAAGCCAATTTTGTCGGCGAGAACAGTGTTGCTTTATGGCTTCAAACAGGAAGCGGCTTCCTTTGATGACGTTTAACTGTCAATTCACACAGATTGCAAATTTTCGCAAGACTTTTAATTAGGTCCTTGATCATTTGTTTACATGTTCAGTATAAAAAAACACCTGCTAGCATGAAAACTTCGGATTAAATTATCAAAATAAAAACAAGACTAATGTTTCAAACTGTGATTATATTAATTGGTAAGTATCAATTAAAAGACTACGGTTTGCTGTAACTTACTATGGAAACATATTTGAAACTTATTTACATACAAAGTCATGTTAACTTTAGAACATACACCTGAGTCTCAGTAGTATGAGCCCTGAAATATGTTGCCGGAACTTCCGGGAAGTGTTTCATAGACTGTGTACTTGTTATGTTTTTTTAACTCTTTGTTGCCAATATATGTTGTGATGTTTTTATGATGTCATAATGATTTAATACCAGGTACTTTGTCTTCATGGTGAATATAAATATTAATATATATGAATGACATAAATTTCCCTATGTTTGCATTGTTTTTGTTGGTACATAACTACACACTACGGAAATGAATTGTATACACATTAAATAATAGGATTTAAGAATTGCTTAAAAATGGCTCATATTTTTTAAAAGTGGCGAAAAAAATATTAAAATGGCGAAAATGGGTGGCGAAAGAAAATTTCAACCCAGTGAGAGCCCTGTTTAGTTTAGGAGAAGATGTTTAAAGAAAAGTTAACGCACGCACGGACGCACGCACGACGGACACAGGACCATGACAAAAGCCCCACTGGCCTCTGGCCAGTGGAGCTAAAAAACCTTGACTCAACTGGTCTCAAATGCACTACCTAGATCTGCATGTTAGCAATCTATAATCAAACTTTCAGACCATAACCTCCATCCAAACTATAGTTATTGACTGGAAACTATGTTCTATTTTTAGCAAAAGTGACCTTGATTCCACGGCGCCAAATGCAATCCCTACATGCCTGTCTGTAAGTTACCTACATACGCAATTACACACAGCAAATATTTTTTTCTTTTTTAAGAAACAGTGACCTTGACAAAAAATTGCAGGTACAAAAGGGGGCAGAAGTATGCTTAAATGATTGTCACAGTTATATCTCTTGGTCACAGACTCTAAATAAAGACCATGAACACATATATACAGTTTTATTTGAATATCTTTTTTTATAATAGATACATCAGAGTTATTGAACTTGGACCGAAAACACACGTGTGAAGTTTTAAGTGAATACCTGTAATAGAAGCACTGATTTGGAGTTGTTGCATGTTTACCTTAACCAGAGCGTTATGCATAGGCTGAAAATGGGTGAGTAGAATAGCCAGGACTATTTGGTGAACAGTGAAGCTAATAATCAACTTCCGTATCTTATTTAACCAAGGTCTACAAATACATACCAGGCTTTCCGATTTTGTTTCAAAATCATCACTAGGGAACAGCATGGACTCCATGGAAAACTCTGACAGATTCATTATGATCTGGAATGTATCGCAACAAGCATATGTATGGTAAATACTTCAATAGCAAACGCACTAAACTAGACATACATTTATTATCCTTAGGAGCAATTTCATATGCTAATGCAACAAAACTGATGTCAAAGTTAAGTTTAATTACACTATACACTACTAATATACATGTCAATAATCACATCTATTTATTTTTTTTATTCTGTGTTCTTATAATTCTTCAACAAATATGCGATTATGTATTGCATATATTTATTAGATAAGGTAACAAGTATTTAAAGCAAATTAATCGTTCTCCCTTGACACTGATGATGTTCTATTTCTATAAAAACATCAGAATTATAAAAATAATCAAAATCAGTATATAAGAGTTAAATTCTGCATCAAACTTATAAGTGTAACATGCATTAAATTATTAAAATCACAAATCTAAATAAAATGATGAGGGAAACACTGCTAAAAAAGATAATCCTGATAGCCGATACAATTTAATTGTTCTCCCAATTAGCTTCATTTAGGGCAACTTTTTTCTTACTCCGATTTAAAATGTAATTCTAAAACAATGTTTATTAATTCAAGCTTTTTAAATTGCATATTTCAAGCCAATGTTTGAAGGTTTTAATCATGTCAGGTGTTTAACTGTCCAGTCACGAGAGTTCACTCAGTCAAACAAATAGAAACATTTATTAGAAATAATTAAATCACTGAAGCAATTTCTATTTGGAATGAAAACTGTAATTAACAAGAGATGTGTTTGTCAGAAACACAATGCCCCCTACTGCGCCGCTTTGATTATTTTTTTTACTTTGACCTTGAAGGATGACCTTGACCATGAGCATTCACCACTCAAAATGTGCAGCCCCATGAGATACACATGCATTCCAAATATCAAGTTGCTATCTTCAATATTGCAAAAGTTATGACCAATGTTAAAGTTTTCGGATGGACGTACAGACAGACGGACAGACAGACTGACAGACAGTTCAACTGCTATATGCAACCCTACCGGGGGCATAAAAACGATACTGTAGTATAATGAGCAATGACTGACAAATATGCGTTAAGATGTTAACTGTCGCTTACTGATTTAAGATTTTATAATGGTACTACAGTCTGTTACAAAATATACCATATAACAAGAACAATTCTTTTATGGCCAAAACGGTCCCATTTCCCTTAGTCGAAATGACTTGGCCATTTTCTCTGTACAATTGGTTAAAATACATCAAAATGACATAAGAAATATGTTTTACATCTTTCACTATATTTGTATGTTGCTTTGTAGTTTTTGCTGACTGCACCAGTGATGCAGTAATAAAACTGTTATTAGTTGACCACCTGAAACTTGTGCTGGGTAAGTTCACATAACTATGCCAGTAACCAACAACTGCCCTATTTGATGCAGAGGGCTAATGCCCTTATGAATAATTTCATGGCAAATACCCAATCCCTGGCCCATGAATCAAGCCTACAAACTGCAGAGCTCTACCAAATGACAAGCCGGCCCATACTCACATTGATGTTGTCTATGAGGTAGACGAGGGCGGCCAGCAGGGAGGGCCAGGTGTGCGGGGACCCGATAGCAAACATGGACGTCTTGGAGATGAGGAACGGGTAGCCGAGCTGCTTGAGGAGCCGCGGTATCTCCTCCTCAGGCTTCTGGGGCACCTTGTACTTCTGGATGATGAACCCCACCACAAACTGAATGATATAGAAAACATACAGGCACCTTGTACTTGGGGATGATGAACCCCACCACAAACTGAATGATATAGGAAACATACAGGCACCTTGTACTTGGGGATGATGAACCCCACCACAAACTGAATGATANTTTTTTTTTTTTTTTTTTTTTTTTTTTTTTTTTTTTTTTTTTTTTTTTTTTTTTTTTTTTTTTTTTTTTTTTTTTTTTTTTTTTTTTTTTTTTTTTTTTTTTTTTTTTTTTTTTTTTTTTTTTTTTTTTTTTTTTTTTTTTTTTTTTTTTTTTTTTTTTTTTTTTTTTTTTTTTTTTTTTTTTTTTTTTTTTTTTTTTTTTTTTTTTTTTTTTTTTTTTTTTTTTTTTTTTTTTTTTTTTTTTTTTTTTTTTTTTTTTTTTTTTTTTTTTTTTTTTTTTTTTTTTTTTTTTTTTTTTTTTTTTTTTTTTTTTTTTTTTTTTTTTTTTTTTTTTTTTTTTTTTTTTTTTTTTTTTTTTTTTTTTTTTTTTTTTTTTTTTTTTTTTTTTTTTTTTTTTTTTTTTTTTTTTTTTTTTTTTTTTTTTTTTTTTTTTTTTTTTTTTTTTTTTTTTTTTTTTTTTTTTTTTTTTTTTTTTTTTTTTTTTTTTTTTTTTTTTTTTTTTTTTTTTTTTTTTTTTTTTTTTTTTTTTTTTTTTTTTTTTTTTTTTTTTTTTTTTTTTTTTTTTTTTTTTTTTTTTTTTTTTTTTTTTTTTTTTTTTTTTTTTTTTTTTTTTTTTTTTTTTTTTTTTTTTTTTTTTTTTTTTTTTTTTTTTTTTTTTTTTTTTTTTTTTTTTTTTTTTTTTTTTTTTTTTTTTTTTTTTTTTTTTTTTTTTTTTTTTTTTTTTTTTTTTTTTTTTTTTTTTTTTTTTTTTTTTTTTTTTTTTTTTTTTTTTTTTTTTTTTTTTTTTTTTTTTTTTTTTTTTTTTTTTTTTTTTTTTTTTTTTTTTTTTTTTTTTTTTTTTTTTTTTTTTTTTTTTTTTTTTTTTTTTTTTTTTTTTTTTTTTTTTTTTTTTTTTTTTTTTTTTTTTTTTTTTTTTTTTTTTTTTTTTTTTTTTTTTTTTTTTTTTTTTTTTTTTTTTTTTTTTTTTTTTTTTTTTTTTTTTTTTTTTTTTTTTTTTTTTTTTTTTTTTTTTTTTTTTTTTTTTTTTTTTTTTTTTTTTTTTTTTTTTTTTTTTTTTTTTTTTTTTTTTTTTTTTTTTTTTTTTTTTTTTTTTTTTTTTTTTTTTTTTTTTTTTTTTTTTTTTTTTTTTTTTTTTTTTTTTTTTTTTTTTTTTTTTTTTTTTTTTTTTTTTTTTTTTTTTTTTTTTTTTTTTTTTTTTTTTTTTTTTTTTTTTTTTTTTTTTTTTTTTTTTTTTTTTTTTTTTTTTTTTTTTTTTTTTTTTTTTTTTTTTTTTTTTTTTTTTTTTTTTTTTTTTTTTTTTTTTTTTTTTTTTTTTTTTTTTTTTTTTTTTTTTTTTTTTTTTTTTTTTTTTTTTTTTTTTTTTTTTTTTTTTTTTTTTTTTTTTTTTTTTTTTTTTTTTTTTTTTTTTTTTTTTTTTTTTTTTTTTTTTTTTTTTTTTTTTTTTTTTTTTTTTTTTTTTTTTTTTTTTTTTTTTTTTTTTTTTTTTTTTTTTTTTTTTTTTTTTTTTTTTTTTTTTTTTTTTTTTTTTTTTTTTTTTTTTTTTTTTTTTTTTTTTTTTTTTTTTTTTTTTTTTTTTTTTTTTTTTTTTTTTTTTTTTTTTTTTTTTTTTTTTTTTTTTTTTTTTTTTTTTTTTTTTTTTTTTTTTTTTTTTTTTTTTTTTTTTTTTTTTTTTTTTTTTTTTTTTTTTTTTTTTTTTTTTTTTTTTTTTTTTTTTTTTTTTTTTTTTTTTTTTTTTTTTTTTTTTTTTTTTTTTTTTTTTTTTTTTTTTTTTTTTTTTTTTTTTTTTTTTTTTTTTTTTTTTTTTTTTTTTTTTTTTTTTTTTTTTTTTTTTTTTTTTTTTTTTTTTTTTTTTTTTTTTTTTTTTTTTTTTTTTTTTTTTTTTTTTTTTTTTTTTTTTTTTTTTTTTTTTTTTTTTTTTTTTTTTTTTTTTTTTTTTTTTTTTTTTTTTTTTTTTTTTTTTTTTTTTTTTTTTTTTTTTTTTTTTTTTTTTTTTTTTTTTTTTTTTTTTTTTTTTTTTTTTTTTTTTTTTTTTTTTTTTTTTTTTTTTTTTTTTTTTTTTTTTTTTTTTTTTTTTTTTTTTTTTTTTTTTTTTTTTTTTTTTTTTTTTTTTTTTTTTTTTTTTTTTTTTTTTTTTTTTTTTTTTTTTTTTTTTTTTTTTTTTTTTTTTTTTTTTTTTTTTTTTTTTTTTTTTTTTTTTTTTTTTTTTTTTTTTTTTTTTTTTTTTTTTTTTTTTTTTTTTTTTTTTTTTTTTTTTTTTTTTTTTTTTTTTTTTTTTTTTTTTTTTTTTTTTTTTTTTTTTTTTTTTTTTTTTTTTTTTTTTTTTTTTTTTTTTTTTTTTTTTTTTTTTTTTTTTTTTTTTTTTTTTTTTTTTTTTTTTTTTTTTTTTTTTTTTTTTTTTTTTTTTTTTTTTTTTTTTTTTTTTTTTTTTTTTTTTTTTTTTTTTTTTTTTTTTTTTTTTTTTTTTTTTTTTTTTTTTTTTTTTTTTTTTTTTTTTTTTTTTTTTTTTTTTTTTTTTTTTTTTTTTTTTTTTTTTTTTTTTTTTTTTTTTTTTTTTTTTTTTTTTTTTTTTTTTTTTTTTTTTTTTTTTTTTTTTTTTTTTTTTTTTTTTTTTTTTTTTTTTTTTTTTTTTTTTTTTTTTTTTTTTTTTTTTTTTTTTTTTTTTTTTTTTTTTTTTTTTTTTTTTTTTTTTTTTTTTTTTTTTTTTTTTTTTTTTTTTTTTTTTTTTTTTTTTTTTTTTTTTTTTTTTTTTTTTTTTTTTTTTTTTTTTTTTTTTTTTTTTTTTTTTTTTTTTTTTTTTTTTTTTTTTTTTTTTTTTTTTTTTTTTTTTTTTTTTTTTTTTTTTTTTTTTTTTTTTTTTTTTTTTTTTTTTTTTTTTTTTTTTTTTTTTTTTTTTTTTTTTTTTTTTTTTTTTTTTTTTTTTTTTTTTTTTTTTTTTTTTTTTTTTTTTTTTTTTTTTTTTTTTTTTTTTTTTTTTTTTTTTTTTTTTTTTTTTTTTTTTTTTTTTTTTTTTTTTTTTTTTTTTTTTTTTTTTTTTTTTTTTTTTTTTTTTTTTTTTTTTTTTTTTTTTTTTTTTTTTTTTTTTTTTTTTTTTTTTTTTTTTTTTTTTTTTTTTTTTTTTTTTTTTTTTTTTTTTTTTTTTTTTTTTTTTTTTTTTTTTTTTTTTTTTTTTTTTTTTTTTTTTTTTTTTTTTTTTTTTTTTTTTTTTTTTTTTTTTTTTTTTTTTTTTTTTTTTTTTTTTTTTTTTTTTTTTTTTTTTTTTTTTTTTTTTTTTTTTTTTTTTTTTTTTTTTTTTTTTTTTTTTTTTTTTTTTTTTTTTTTTTTTTTTTTTTTTTTTTTTTTTTTTTTTTTTTTTTTTTTTTTTTTTTTTTTTTTTTTTTTTTTTTTTTTTTTTTTTTTTTTTTTTTTTTTTTTTTTTTTTTTTTTTTTTTTTTTTTTTTTTTTTTTTTTTTTTTTTTTTTTTTTTTTTTTTTTTTTTTTTTTTTTTTTTTTTTTTTTTTTTTTTTTTTTTTTTTTTTTTTTTTTTTTTTTTTTTTTTTTTTTTTTTTTTTTTTTTTTTTTTTTTTTTTTTTTTTTTTTTTTTTTTTTTTTTTTTTTTTTTACCTTCAAGCATGACCGTGACCTTTCACTACTCAAAATGTGCAGCTCCATCAGATACACATGCATGCCAAATATGGAGTTGCTATCCTCAGTATTGCAAAAGTTATGACAAAACTTTAATATTGGTTAAAGTTTTGGACAGACAAACAGAATGACAGACAGACAGACAGGCCAAAAACAATATACCCCCTTTTTTAAAAAAGGGGGCATAAAAAGCTAGTCACAGTTATAGGTCTTGGTCAGTGAATGTTCATTAAGACCCTGAATACAGATGCACTTTTAGTACTTTATAACTGTAGTAGATATGTGGCTGGGAACCCATCTGGTCAAAAAATGACTTTCTTTTTAGCTCATATTATGAAAAGGCAACATCTGACAAATCAAAATCTGAAATTTTAGAGCTGAATTCCTAGTATTGACGAAGTAAAGACCATTTTGATGTATGAGGCCTTTACACCTTACTCGGATATTTTTTCAAAAAGCACTATGATTTATGATTTGCAGCCTATGTAGATTGTTATGACCAATTTGTTGACTAACCTCACCACAAATGCTTTTGTACATGTTAATTGTAAAACACATTAAATGCATTATGCATCAAAATATAAATCAGACAAAGTATCAAATATCATGGTTGTCATGAAAACGAAAAACAGCATATTTTATATATTTATCATGATTTCAAGACTTAAAGTAATATTAATACTAAAAAATCAACGGAAATTTTGTAAAGTATTTCGTAAAATAAAGTTACCCAATAAAAAATCAATGTTCCTTATAGCAAAAGCCAAAATTTCAAAACGAGATGTTTTCTGGTAACAAGGATGTTTGTAGATATAAAATGCTCGTTTTTAATTTTTCGCGTACCCAATTAACCAAATTCAGTTTTACAGGTCAACTCCAGTGTCAGATCACAAGGTCAAAGGTCAATGTCACTTCAACCTCTTATAGAAAACTTTAATGTTGGCTCCAGAACAAAAATGCTTCCATCTACAATCTTCAGATTTCCTATGTAGATACACCTGACCTCAATGAGTTCTACATTATCACACTACATTATTTGGCCATTAGGTCAAAGGTCAATTTCACTGTGTTCTCCGATAAAGAAACATAACATTGGCGCTTCCTGGGTTCTACAAACCTCATTTGTAGATGCATCAATGAATTTTGCGCACCACATACCCTTTAGTAGTGTTTTTCCCAGGAGGGCAAAGGGGCATGCTGCAGTAAATTCAAAAAGGGCATTTTAACATGCAGTTTATGCAAAAAAGGGCAGACATCTGCATGGTGCCTTTTTAGCTATGAAAGTACTATTAAACTTATAGATAATTACTTATCAATTATAACGGCTATGGGTATACTTGTATAGGTTTTTTTTACTTATCAATTATAATGTGATATCTTACTTTCGTGCATTTCTTACACACAATCATGTGTGAAACAATGAAGACAACATGTTGTGTAATACACGGCCGCAATTTTTCACACCTTTCAAGTCTCTAGCTAGATAGTCCATATATTTGGTTTATCTACTTTGGTAAAGGTGTGTAAGTTAATTGCCATAGGCTTGTGTGATGACGTATCACACGAGAGGCTGAGCCTCGAGTGTGATACGAAATAGTGCAAGCCACGAAACTGAAACACACACTTGGAACAATTGACTAGCGTAATATTCCTTTTATTATATACAACAAGTAACGAAAAAAGTTATCAATTGTATGTTTTTGCTTTAACAAAACTGACAAAACAATGACTAAAATGTGACGTCATTAAATGTGACGTCATTAAAATGTGACGTCATTAAATGGATCGAAGAAAGTAGTCTGGCTAGTATGGTAATACGGAATCGGAAACAGCGAGTAGCATAATACGGGATTTTTGATACAACCTGTATTTTGTTAAAAGTATTAAAGAGGTATATAATAAATAATAAATATTAAATCGTGTATTAACCCTGAATAAAAGATTATACACACACATGTTTTTGTCGGCTGTACGTGAATATTTATGCTAATTTAAAAATGAATCCCTATCGAACCCAGAAATTTGTGTTTGCATTGATCTAAGAAAACGTTTCTTATGCGATGCGTATAAAGATTACTTCATTCAAATTGAGCCTGTTTTATACTTCCTCGCATATGCTTTGGAGCAGTCAGTAAGACCTAACTATAAATCGAGCTAATAGATTTAATATACTCGATTAATATAGTCGATTAGACGTTGAAGTCTCTCGAGAAAATCAAGCACAGTCGTATCGTCACAGACAATCATGGACGCTGATTTTGCGGACAAGTTCGGTCATAAGGCAATAAAGATGTTATCAATAAGGGCGCGTGGCGAGTTTTGCCTTTGAAAAGGGCAGTTGCGATCCGGGAGAGTGGCATGGCACATCGCCACGCTAAAAGGGTCTGGGAAAAACACAACTCACAGGTCAAGGGCATCCGCGTTAACATTGGCTCTAAAATAAAGGGATTGCAACCTTCAAACTTCATTTGTAGCTGTACCTTTATGAGTTCTGTCCGGCATATACAGTGTACGTTTATATCAAGTGGAAATCTCTTTACTATAATATCACATTTTCAATCGAGGCTTATGGTGGGGGTATGAATCACCTTCAGTGGTAGCTCTAGTTGTCTCAGTTGCAATAAAATAATTTATTTTTCCTTTTCTTACAGATCATGATGTTTGCCTTCATCTGCTTCTATTGTGCGGAAAAGTTTGAAGTGTTTGAAGCAATAATTAAACATCTCAACCATCGCCACCAGAATCAGGACATAACATATAAGCAACTTGAACTAGATAGCACTACAGGCTTACTAGGGTATAGGACAAAGTCAGTAGAAGGCGTTCAGTCATTAATTAAAAGGTAAAAATCAACTATTTGTTTGATAGACAATTACTTCCATGGCCAGTCTGTGCCGATTTTTATATTACTTTAATATGCTAAACAGTAAAATCATTCCAGGGGTGTCAATTGCCCCAAATTTGAAATCCTGAAAAATGTATCTGGGGTGGGTTCAGGCCCCTGGAAGCTCCTGCATTTTAGCTTATTTGAAACAAAGAAATCACTTCTCCTGAGCTTAAAGACACCTGTATTTTTAAGTGATTCAAAACAGAAAAAAAGTTAGTTTGGCTAGAAAATATCACAATCTATTTCCTTAAAAGTTTCATGTAGATGCATGGGTCTGAGGTGGAATGTCCCCGTCAGGGGCGAAGGGGCCCGCGCCCTAGCTTAATGTATAATTTATGTGCAGTACATGTATTCTTTACAGTATTAATGAAAATCTAAATTAAACAAACACTGGAAATTTTAACATTTTAATAAGGCTGACCTTAATAAATTGTTTGTTTGGAGTGACCCGACCGACTCACTAAAATACCCACGACTCATATTTTGTTTAGCCTTCCAGGAGTCTTTTTTTTTTAATTCACGTAAACCGGCGTTATATCTCTAAGTGCGTTTTTATTTAAACAATCATTTATATATTCTGAACAATTTATTCACAGTAATTATGGACCGTATCCGCAAAGAGTCGCTTTCGCACATTTTAATCCCTTTTGTCAAAACCTCGCAGTCTACACAATAGTTCAGTAGAACCGCTACTAGTAAGCGTGTTTTCACAACACCCAACACTTTATCCAGTTTCGTCCGGATTTTCTGCTTCATCAGCATACAGTACAATAACTGTTTCAATAATGACTTATGTAAACGACCGTAACGATAAAGATACAGCGTGTTTGATTTGCAATTAAGTTTGAGGAAATGACAATTCCAAATCATTCGCGAAATCATTCTGTTAAAATTTACCACCAAACATTTAACAAAAATGTAATACACGCACGCTTTCCATGCGTTT